>QNGE01003493.1:0-82938 GCA_008508345.1 Paragonimus westermani
AGCGCTTGCCGCGTTGAGGCATGCTGTGTCTGTCACTGTTTCGAATCCAGCCGAAGTCCTGACTTTTCACTGTTGGGTCTCATCTAAATTCATAAATCTGCTACACTACTCATCAGTAATACTGTCAAGTTGGTCGACAAAAGTGTGCTACCGCTTTGGCATACGCACTGTTTTATGTGTTTCCCATGTAACTGACTATTCTTTTGAACTCAACAATTGCATACTTGCTCCTAGTTTACAGTAAGAAAACCCTCGAAAGGCTGTTCATTTATCAAAGTATCAAACCACCAGTGATATGTTAAGGTGGAAGTAGAACTCCATTCTGGTATACGTTTTCGGAAGATGTCGACGGTAAACTTACTTATGTGAAAGGAAGTTTGGATTAAACGAGCTTGTTGAAACCAGGTTACCCAACAATTCGCGGAGAGCTGCAGCATGTGAATTTGGGTCACTTAAGCTTACTGGCAAGTTTACACACTGACCATTCAGGATGGCACTCAGACGCAGTGTCGGATTAGTTATAATGGGTAACTGAGTAAAACAAGCTGCTTAGGTGTGTTTCTCGCGTTAGAGCAAACAGTTCATAAGCTAAGCTGAGCCAATTAAGAGAAAAATTGAGTCATGATCAATCGGATTTCTTCGTTCTACACTTGCTATTTCTCCAAAAACCTTGTGCGGACTCAATAATTGGGGTTCGTTCATTGCGACATGTTCTGTCTTTTGTCAGCCGACTTTTAGCCAGCCCTTTCTGAAAAAACATTCAGACAACATATAAAACATCCTTTCCCAGTTAGGAATTTGAACATTGAAATCAGAAGACCGGTTTTGCAAGATGGTAATACCATTTCGTATGTTCTCCTCAGTTGCTAACACATGACAGCGGTGAAAATAAAAAAATATTTAAGCGAATTAAGTTCATGCAACAAGTCAATGTATACACTGGTCTTTCATTGGTCAAAACCATGGCAGACGGAGGTTCAAGGTCAACAACTTGATGCATGAACTTAATTGGCTTAAATATTTTTTATTTTCACCGCTGTTATGTGTTAGCAACTGACGAGAACATACGAAATGGTATTACCATCTTGCAAAACCGGTCTTCTGATTTCACTGTTCAAATTCAGACAACAATTTCACGCTCATTACGGCTCTTCAGTAGTGCGCTTCGCTGCAGCAGCCGGGATCCGAACTTCGGCTACGCGTTTATCAGGTAAGTGTGTTACCAGCCTCACCCATGACATCATATTAAGGACAACCAAAATCAGGTTGACCATAATCCTCTAACGTTTCACAGTAACCAGGCTATCGTTTAATAATAGTAATGATATTACTAATAAGCGGTGGCAGATTTATGATTTTAGATGGGACCCAACTGTGATGAGACAGAGCTTCGGTTGGATTCAAACCAGCGACAGACATAGCATGGCTCAACGCGGCAAGCGCCCTACCAGTTGAGCTACAAAGCTCTGACATTTCACACTTGGGTTTCACGTAAGTTAACGATGGTTTTTTCCTCCGAAATTGAGAAGAATTCCTAGTCTTGAAGTAATCAGTCAGACTAAACTTAACAGTTGTTGTGTCGTATCCCGGGGGATGAGGTAATCTGAGAACCACCTACAACAAAATGTGTCTGATTGTTCAACTTTACATACTTGAATTAAAGGAGGTTTTGTTGACACATCCATGTTTACTTTCTACGATATTTCATAGCAGTCCAACTAACATTTTGTGTAGTTTGTGTGAGGTTCAGCAAAATCAAGCCGCGCATCACAATCAGGTGGCTTTAGCTGATTGAGTTGTCTCGATTGTTTCGGACTGGATCTTAGCAGTCAGGCTGAACAACATCCACTGGAATCGGATGTACTGAAAAAGAGGTAGTCAGTTTCATTTTCTAAGAAGTCCTGAATGGTGGTTTGCTCAACAAACCGTGAAAGGAGCGAAAAACTCGTGTTCTACAGTGATCACCATATTAACATGTTGGTAATTAAACAGACTCGAATGATCCACTGACCAAATACACGTCAGTAGTACACAGCTCGATCCAGTGCTGAGAAGACGGTGTAGTAATTCATGAACAAAATGTGTATTTGAACAGATTATTTGCACCCGGGTATGAACATGGTTGCGTTTAGTTCTTAAGATCGATTCCCACATATTTTGGTGTGACTATGTTAATCTTCTTTTTTAACCACAGTTGAAATAAGTCATGAGAAAAAACAGTTCATTATATTTTATGTTTTCCTCTACAATACTACTTTTCATCATTTCTATTGCTTGCCCTACTTAGATGGTCAGTGGACAAAAACACACTGCAGTATGTCGGAGTAAACCCAACCCGTGTATACTTGCAGGAAAGGAATGACAGACTGCCTATATCTGCGAATCTGTGTCAAATTAAATTTATTCACAGTCACAATGATTCTAACGGCTTCTCTAGTAAGCCAAACGATTTAAAATTTATGTAACCAAGCGAGCGGATTCGGTGAATTAATTACCGTAATCTTTAAAAAACTTTCATTGTTCGAACTGTTACTTGCTGATACTGAAGAATGATCTAGTGAATAATCTGTTTTGGAAATTTACATCAGTGAACCAATTACGTTGATGGTCGTAGCACGTTTTCTCAAGCAAGCAACTGCGATGAAATGAAGTGTGATTTAATCGGCCGAAGAATGAATAACCGATAAAGGGATCGTTTGTTAACTGAAATGTTCATTCTCGTCAAGTTTATGAGGCTGTTCGAAAACGAAAATAAAGTCAATAGATTGTTAAGAGTAAAACGGAGTTGAGCAAATTTTCCCGTTTTATCAAACAAAACCTAAGCGTTCACATTCAGCAATGAAGCGGGATAAACAAATGTGACGTAAGTGAGTTACGCATACAGCGGAACGACAAACAGCAAAATAATGAACTTTTCCTCCAAAATTACTGCAGGCTCTCACGGATGTCTCGCTAAACCACGGTAGAATAAAAAGTATTATTGATTATTACAGAAACAACGTCAGAAAAGTGTTGCCAACGAGAGGGACTTTCGACGTGAACAAACATTGCAGAAAGTTTAGGTAGAGTTCGTGTTTACTGATAGAATGCCTAAACTGATGAGATGAAAAATACAGTGTTTAGGTCGCAGTTGATCGGTAGATAGAGAGAGGTCTAAAGTATAGTGTGATAAATATGAACTGCTCATGAAAAGATTGAGTTGGTGCTAAAATAATTGGACCGACGGTCGTTGTCTGAATGTACTTGTGCCAAACTGGTGAGTAAAACAACGCGCTAGTTTCTATCTTAGTCCTCTAAGCGGAATGGTTCCAATGGGAAGTTCACATTCACATACGAAGATTTTGTTCATTCACAATTTCGAGTGGAAATAAGTCACTGTACTAACTCACCTTAACAGCCCCACGAACAGGACTACCCAACTAGACTGAAATTAAGGATCTCATTTACCGCACTTAGTAATGAACAGAAAAGCCTTCTAAAATGTAATTGTGAATTGTAGTTGTGAATCCATTGTGTGTGGGATGTTTCCCACTATGGTCAAGAGGATGAATCCGTAAAAATGTCCATCACAGTTCAGATGCTAGCGCAACCGCTTCTCCGCAATTAGACTTTCTGCACATCGTGTAAAAGGAAATTTGCTTAACGATGCTCACAGCCAACAAAAATGTTAAGTCGTGGTTTCACCTAACAAACCACCCCAATAATTTTTTCAATAACGTCTTTCTAATGACCCACTCGTATCAGACCCGAACTTTAGTGGGATTCGAACTAATGAACGGTATATTGTGTTTGTCGAACCACATAGCAGTAGATTTATTTCTGCTGTTTATTTTCGCTTTGTTTGCAAGGCGAAGGTACAGGGACAAGAATAATCAACTATTCGTTCAGGAGAACAATACGACAGACATCACATCATGCAAAATAAAATTTGGGGTCGTGAGCGGCTGTAGTTTAAGATGCTACATTGAGGCGGATTAACCAACAATCTATTAGTTTAATCTAAAACATAGTGTATACGTCTATTTTTGCAGGGAGAGGCATCAGAATGTAGTCCACCCACGACTTCGTCTTGGTAACCCAAAAGTTTTGATAAAATATGACAACAAAATCTAGAGTGCTGTACATCGCTCATTGTAGAAAGGAGGTCCACAGACTACGGAACTGATCTTAGTTCGTTCAATGAAACGTCTGCAAAAGCAACGACGTACTGTGCAATCGTTGAGGAAGGATGCAAATATACAACAAATTTTCATCAGCTTGTGAGTAAATGATACTTGCTTCATCTGTTTTAGATGAAACACTAAAAGGTAAATTTGGATAAAACCAGAAGAAACACGTTTGAAGCATTTCAAAGCAAATATGATGAAGAAACCAGAGCAGATTGTAAACCCACAATGAGATACCCGGGTTTCGTCTACCTGTGTATCAGTAAAAGTACCATAAAAGTCTCCTAGCTTACAAACATTAACTAGCGAAACTAGATCATCCTGATATTTGTCGATATTGATGTGGTAGCAATGAAGACAATGCATCAAATAGTCTGTAACCCACTACATACCTGTAAATAATTTTGCTGTCTTCTGAAAAAATATGGAAAGCGCGTTTCAAGGGAATGTATACAAGAGCAAGTAATGCCAGTTTGGAGGGCATGCTATTTCTCTTAACCAATGTTCATATGGCTTATCTGCAAGTGACGCCGCCACCAAAGATTTTGAAACTGTAATTACACAAAAAAACAAAAATAACCCGATTCTTTCTCTCTAATACCGCCGTCTTTTAGGGAAGGAAGTTCAAAACGGATTGTTGCAAATTAAAGCAACGTACCACGTAATGAATTGTCACGTGGTGAATACCATCAAACCAACATGCTTTACGACAGGTTTCTCCAAATCTGAATTAGTCAGGTGGAGATTGTTTGCATTGCGAACCGAGGGCCAATTCTTTGGACCAATGTTCCTATATTCATTTCACGAAGATGTTAACAACATCTTTGGTGAGGTAACTTTATATAAGTAGAAATATAAGTTGTATTTTTCGGCCGGTTAGTACGGAGAAACACGGTGGCCGGTTTACACTCTCAAACTAACATTCCGTTGTGAAAATTATCGTTCCTAGCTAAGCTAATAATGGTCAAAATGAGAGCTGAACCAGAATACTTACTACTGAGAATCAAGTTCTAATTTACAAAATCGCACGTGCTATTTACATTCAGTAAAACATGCAGAAGTTGGGCATTTTGTCTGTAACTATTGTTATGAAATAGACTGAGCACATCCGAATCAATGCGGAGTTAATGAATCACGCGACCGAAAATTGCATTCACTCACACAATCAATGTAATTGCCAGTGGTTGTGTAGAGGACAACAAAGGACGATTGCCTGTTATGAAACCAGCTTATACTGTCTATCCCATCTGGCGAATCCGAGTAAAAAACGACACAGGTCAATGTGGAGCTGGTGCCCTTCCGGCTGCCCATCACAAACCATTAATTAACAGCTATATTGATCGTACGTCACCCTACTCATCACAAACCGTAAACCTCAAGCGGAATTAGCGTAAACAACAAGTCACGTAGTGAAATCAATTGGTAACTAAACAACAAGAACATAAATAACTGCAGCTAAGGTAAAAAAACCGAACAATCTTATTTTCACTAACCCAGGTGAGAGCACTTAGTTTGAGTAGTAGTGTGAGCAAATCATCAACAACCTCTACTGGTGCGATACACGAAAGGCTGGCAATTACAGAATGTACACAACAAAATGTGGTGGATGAAGAGGTGAATATTATAATCAACTCATAATCTTAAGTTTAGCTAATTTTGTAACGTTGAAATACTAGTACAACGTGGTGGTATTCGAATGAGCTATTGAATTCGATCAGCCCCATGAGCGGTTTTTAGTTGTGGCGACTATGAAGGTTTTAAATATTTACTGCACCAAATGGTGAGGTAAGTTCATGCTAGTACTGCACCGTAACCTGTGCTTATTTGAATCCATTGAGCACAGGTGAGCAGAAAGAAAGCTGAATCGATGCCGCTCGTGTGAGAAGTATCGATAGTTCACAGTAGTCTTTATACGTTCAGTTTTTCGAATGCCGTCTATGGAACATCAGGTTCAGCTGATAGAAGTTTTGGTTCTCTGCAAAAGGGCCGCTGTTTTGGATTTTGTTCCGGTTCTCCATACAAGGTAATTCCAAACAAGTGAATGTCGGCTTAAGATTGGAGAAAATATTTCTCAAATAACAATTTCCTGCTACCCCCGGACCTTTGCAATCCAAAGCCACTAATATTGTCAGTCGATGAGAGTTCTCACCAAAGTCATTGTGTGGTACCATTCTGAGTGGCATCAAGTCAAACTATTTAAAGTAGGCGTAACCGCTAAATGAGAAAGAACTTTGGTCTAATGGTGGTGGGGCTTCACTGATGGTATACTGTAACTAGAGCGGAAGTATCTACATAAGGGAAGTCTTTAGAAGTTTGCAGATTGGTGGAAACTCGTACATATTCTATATACGTAAATCCGTCTCAAAAGATTCACAAATGAAATACAAGTCAAAAGATGGTTTTGGCTCCAGGGGGTCAGCAAAAATGAGTTCAAAGGAGAAAAACAGAGGATAACCACTGTACAGAAAACATACAGCAGAAAACGAGTGACTAACGTCAACAGTGAGGATTGGAAGATGTTCGTATTACACTGCAATGATCCCGACGACAAATTTCTTTGAATATTTGGTTTGACGTCCGAATGTGTGCATTAAATCCGCATTTGAATTCACCTGATGATATTGTAGTTAAGATAGACTGAGTAAACTCAGACGCTAATCGAGTGTTCTTTGCAAATTAGAGAGAGCCTCTTTGATGAGGGTTATATGCGATAGATATGAGCAGTTTTCCCGAGGTTGAACGAACACGGCATTTTCTGAATTTGAAGAATGACGTTAATAGAGTACTGTTTGCGCAGAAATGAAACGCAAGATTTTAACATCGTGTTAATTTATCGTGGACATGACTGACAACTTATATTAAACTATTCTTGGCCAAGCTCCTAATCCACCCCCACAGGTCAACAACTACACATATTTGTCAAGAAGTTTCTTATACATGTTTCTCCGTTCGATTCAGATTTGACGTCCAGTTATTACTTTCTTGAAATGCCTTTCATTCACTTCTAGCTGCGTTTCCATCACAAGTGGAAACAGTCAGAAGGTTCATCCTTCTAATCAGCAGATGAACGGTAAAGTGTGATCAAAGATTTTCTTTCTGCTGTGAAAACTGGGAAAATTACAAATCGTCACTCCACAGACAGAAGTTTTTCACAGCCCGCTAACTGGTATGGGTATCTTATTTGCCATGGAGAAAGTTAGAACAAGACTACTGATATTGGCAGTGGTAGGTATTTGTTGGTCGAGTTTCTAAAGAAGAACACTACTTTCTTCGTAAACCTGCTAATTTACTATCCACTGCGTATACTAAAGCTTACATTATAAGCAGATTACTATTTTCTGAGTTCTACACATGTCGCTTATATGGTAGGATCTGTGATCATGATCCACAAGCAATGCGTACATAAAATGCACGAACAGCCGGACGCTTGTCTTTAGAATGCGATGATCACCCAATATAGACCAAAACTATTCAGGCAATTTGTAAACTATTCACGAGTTTAAAGAAGAATTATGCCTACAAATTTCATATAACCAATTGACAATTGCCGAGCCCGTGGTGAGAGAAGTTTAGCCTGAATATTGTGTTCGCCAAGCTTCATTACAAAAGTTGCACTTTCCTGGTGAGTTCAAATCAGAACGAAACTGCTTGTAGGCAAGTCACAGTCACCATTCAACGAACTAGTTGACTTTTGAAGTCAAACGGGTTGAAACACCTGTTCATCTGCTTCCAGCTATTGAATTGAAAACTAAAGACCAGTTCTATAGAGGTAAACAAAAAATATTTAAGAAAAAAATGCGTCAGTGTTTCAGTGAATAATTATATACAAAACTGCAAGTAATCAGTGACCGCTTCTATATGAAATTTGTCTTGTAGAGTGAAATTTCTTGTGTCTAGTTAGATAGCTCTATTTGGTGAAATATTTTCACCAGCAAATTTGTTTTCATTCCTCCTGAAATGGTATCTGTAAACCTTTGGTGGTTGACTTAAACAACACCCAAAGCCCGGTCAGCAATTGTCCATGCCACTAATCCAACATGTACTAGTATGTTGTGAGTTTGATTCCAACCGCTTGCAAAACCTTTTTAAAACCGTTTAGGTGCATGGAAAATGTTTACTAATTTACAGCCAGCGTCAGTTATCATTACATCGTGATTCGGTAAGATTGGCTCCGAATCACCAATTGTGGGTTTAATTCGCTGGCCGGTTCGCCTTCGATGTGACAGTTGTGTCAGCCACTTAGTTGATGGTCTCAAAACTCCTTCGTTATCGCTGTCAGTCTTACCCTGATAACCCTTAGTCAGTGAGTGTAAAAAAGGAGGCAAGTTGCAGATGAATATTATCTCAACAGTGGTGCTGATCGTTATAATTTATCACTTGAAAATCTCCAGTTTGTACATCACGGGATTTCAAGAAATTGGGTTCTATACTTCAATGTGACGTCAACCGCCACCGATATTTACGGGAAAACCGGTTATGACCTATTTATCACCTATGTAGATCACACAACTTACTAAAAGCATGCTACTGTTCGATATGTTAGTCCACTTCACTTTGTTGGTGAACGCCATTAATATTTTATAGAAATATTTAAAACAAACTTTTGAAATACACCTTTCCAACCGTCCCCACATTCATGTTCTGTGACTATCCTAGCTTCAAATCGGTGGAAGTTGCTTCTGTTGTATCTCCGCTAACTAGAACACTATCTGTTCTGCTATGCCTCTAACGTGAAGATAAATCATTTCCCATATCTCCAGCAACAGAACAAAAACCAATTGTCCAAATTTTGGAACGGATCAGCTGTGTAGAACTAGCGTTTACACAACTGGTCAGGTTACCCAAACAGAAGTTTGACAACGCTACAACCTCATCATTTTCACAGAAAACCAACTTGTAAAATTGGCTTTAAATTCTCGTTCGTTATATTAATCAGGTTGATAGATATGTTCGCTTCAATTTGTTGTTCCTGACAGAACTGAACGTTCTGCTTGTACAGCTATACCTCCAAATCATTTTTTCACGGAAATAACAATGACCGTTTCACTAAAAATTGCTAACTACTGAAAATTTTTATTTCTGATAATGTCTGCTCGGCATTTCTCTGTTTACAAATCCTGCGAAGTTGTATTCTGCCGAGAATGTTTCAACAAAAGCCGACCACCTTACGAAAACGTTCCTACTGAATGTGTTTGCGATGCATTCTCGTACAGTTTCCTACACACATGTATGACTTAATGGGTGTCCGTTCCTGAACATAGTAACTAGGTTAACTTGTGTTTGAGTGGACTGCTGTCTAACACTGTATTGCAAGTGTTGTTTGTTTTAGGCGGAAAAAACCCACAGTGGTCTCCTTAGAAAGTTTTGATTATCAAAGTTGCTAAGCTTGTTCAGTAAACTCGGTTGTTTCAAACTATCTGGACTGTCTTGATCAAGGGATAATCGATTGTGGTAGTCAACAGAGATGTTGTATTTCTCTCCTCGTAATAAATGGATGGTTGGTTATCACTCACAGGGGATTACTGTTAAGCGTTCACATGTTGTTGCTTGCACATGCTCGTAATAGTATGGACGGACTAGAACAGAGAAGTAAGAAACAGTTTTTTGCACAATGTATCTCTCTCACACAAATTTCGCTGCATCTAATCAAGAATGTATTCTTACCGGTAAACGCCAAACGTTGTCTCATGATTGAATTTCCGTGAGTGTCGGTCCGCTTACTTAGGCAGAAGGAAGCGACATTCACGCAATCGGGGTAACGAACGCGTTCCACTTTGGGTTCGAAAATCGTCCACGGATGCCACTCTGTCGGACTCAAGTCAGAATGCGACAGTTCACAAGGAATTAGCAACATCGGCCACCCGACACTCGTTGGTATTAATGAGTCGTCGGGAACTTCGTTAGCTTCAGGTTGAACATCACTCCCATTTGCTCACAGCCTTCGCATTCAGAGAGATTTCTCAGCCAACTTGAAGTTAACCAAATCATCAACTACTTATCGGTAATCTAAAATATTGTCAAGCAGGCTTAATGAGATCAGTGGTTTCCACATCTCTTCTAAGTCCCGTTCGCGGGATATCGCTTGAAGTTGACAGGACAGTCAATGTCTGCTCTCGAGGCAATCCGACAAACTGATCATTGCCCACATGCAAAAGTGGTTGCGCGTTAGATTTGATAATTCGGTCGTGCCTGATGTGGGGTGAATGGCGCAGTGATCAACGAGGTTGCCTCAGGAAAGCGCGGCTGGAATTCAACTCCCAACCGTGGCAAGGATATGCACTACTGACCAGATCCAGTGAGAGCAAAATTCGGGTTTAGTGCTTCTCTCCGAAACAGGGTGCTTGGTAAGTCTATCTGAATGCAAAAGCTGCGATTGAATATGAGAGATGCGCAAATTTAGACTGGTTGACACGTCGATCGCAGTTGAACCTGGAGAGGGCGTTTCGGATATGTTACGCAGCACAAAATCGACAGCTTTTCTGGTTCCCAGAGCCGGCAACATTTAGCAAACTAAAGCCACCCCTCTGTTACAGAAAATATTGTTCACGACTATCATGCCGCCCTGGTAAATGATGTACATTGATATGTAAGACTGTGCATGCGTCTGTGCAGTTTCTACTCCATAGTTTGTCCTCACAATGGCCAATGAACTCCGCTACGAAAAAGCAAACCGCAGCATGCCCCTGTTGAGATGCAGCAAAGTGCACTCGAGAGATACACTGTGCAAAAACTGTGTCTGAATTCTCTGTTCAAAGTTGCTAGGGGAAGAATTCGCTTCGGTAACCGGATTAGTGCACGGAACGCTCATCTGGAGACTTCAAGTGATTGGATGTAAATTTCTATCAACCAAAATCATTCATTGCTGATAGGCCACATCAATTTTGAGACTAGAGTCCAGCACTGCCGCCTAAAGTGCGGTTGCCAAAACCTGATTTGAATGCGAAATCTGCGAATACCGTAAATGGTATTCTTGGAAGGACAACCAGACTTCCAAACCTTTGGCCGGTTATATGCTCCTGCTTAATTCAGTATGAAGTTCCGTTGAAAGTGCCCACAAGCGTCATTGCCGTGAACATTCTAGTTGAACCTGGCAGTCGTTCAGTTACTGAGTACGTCATATATTTCTCTGAGGTATCAAACATTTGATTTTGAACAGGTTACATGCTGTTACCATCTACATGGTAGAGTTTTACCGCTGTACAGTGAGTTCTAGTCACACATATCAATATTCAATATCCATCATCAATTTAAACAGCTATTCAAAGCATGGAAAAATGACGCGCGAAATATTGAACATTTACTTTGCTGATGGAACACCATTCGCAATTTCAGCTTTCGTTCTCCCACACACCAGCCACCAATATGACCAGTACTAGCAAGCAAAAAAATCGTGAGTTCTTTTACATGTGCATAGAAGGATCACAGGTTGACTCACATCAAAGCATAACCGGCAACAGATATTCCCGTACAGTATTCACTAGAGATGCTCGTCTGTTGAATACTTTTTCCAAACCCTACCCATCAAATTCTAAAGAATCGGTAGCAAGAAAACCGGCCTCCAATCCTCCATACTTTGTACAAGGAAGGAATACGGGATTAGTTTAACCCTAACATACCTGACCTCAAAAAGAACGGAAAAATTAAACGGGTGACGGCTTTGTTGTTCAGTTACCTGTTCCTTGACATACAGGTCGTCTTCTGCTGACTCAAGTGACATTATATATAAATATATATGAAACCAGTTCGTCTGGGGTCAAACTAGGTTAATTGGCCCGAGTATGCGGAAAGCACTGGGTGTTGTTTGCTTGATGAGAACTCAGTGGTCTATAATCTTTCGCTTCATAAACAATAAACCATGGATACCACATATCTTAAATGACCAAGTTGGAACGTAAAATTTGTTTATCAGAAAAGTCGATGGAAAATTGCCTAAATCTAGGTTGATGCTTCCATTATTGCTCATACGACACCATACAGCACTGTTTTCTCAGCATTTGCTTAAAGATATCCAGTATATTTGGAACGTAGAAGGAAACCGAACAATTGACGTCAAAGACGATGAGAAGGTTTTAGACGATAGGAGCTTCTGAGCTTTGTTGCATGTGTATGTACGCATATACACATATATACATAAAACATTGTTTTACGAGTAACCCACTTCTACATTTGATTTGGACGCCGTACCATGGAAGACAACTTTTGGGACATACTTTAGATCACTACTCCCACCGGTGACAAACACATCCAGTGGAAATGAATGCAAAACTATTAGCCATCCGGCAAATTCAAAATGTGGAAAAATCAGTCATTTGTGCCAGAATTAGTCGTTTTTACAGAGGAATTCTGTACAGTTACTTCATTACACATGCATCAGGGAAAGTGTACGTTAAAGAAATAAAGTTAGGTATTTTCTTAGTCAAGGTTGGATCGGACAAACTTGATAAACAGGTTGAACGGTCAGTACAAGTTATTAGACTAAGTAAATCATTGTATAACGCATTGTTGGCAGAACAAATTCTTTTTAAATGGGTTGCTCCCCATCTATTACCGAAGAGTTCCCAAGAATCTGTGTAGCTACAAGGTGGATAACACTCACAGCTGATCGGGCTTTCTCATTACAATGGTCGTTTCAGGGAGCGTGCCTCGTCGGGCAAAAGGGAAGGATACGAATGTTCGGTCAATAGTAAAACTTTGATTCCCATGCTCATGAGGCTAGCGTGTTGACTACACTAATACTTCCGCTAAGCATGAACCGCTTCCAACTTGGGCAACTCGTTTCGACCCACTTTTGTGAAATGGCTACTTTTATTAAAAAACACAGTTGTTTATTCATTGGCTGCAGAACTTATCACTCAAGCAGATAAAGACGTTAACAATAGCGACTGTCTACAATGTACTATACGTTCAGGAATACATAGCTAGCTTTGTAATGTGCTATAACAATTCATGGAAGGTTTGTCACTCTCCCAGATGTAATAAAGACGCTTGGAATATGTGAAAGAGTCCAGTCTTCTACTCATGTTGCTTTAGTGACTAATGTTGATTACCGGCGAACCGGGTGTGTGATACAAAAAAATGTTCTTAAAATAACACTTTGAAAGTGAATAGATTATCTCAAACAGACTATTCTTATCAGTCAATCATTTCAACACGGTCAATATGTTTCCAGAAGTACCAGGTAGGGAGGCATCATACGGGTACAAAACTCAACATTTTAGCAAGTGATATCAGCTCTCTTTCTTGAATATCATAACCCATAAAAATTATTTAAAGATGCTCATTTTTGCAATTAAAAACAAGCGGAGAGTTCGAAACCCTTTAATGAACACCACTCTAACTATTCAGCAGTAGAAAAGTTGTTAAGATATGTTTTGTGGAATTCTAACGTATCGAAAGCAGGGCACACAATCGAGTCTACCAAGGTCGCTTCACCGAAACTTCACCCAAACACCGTTCTCCCAGAGCAAAAACTTAAATTGTTTTAATTATTTGTTATTTTGTGTTATATGGTTAGAATGCTTGCACTACAGTCATGAGCAGATCGGAATCATGCTTATTACTCTCGCAGCAGGTCACTTCCAAATATCAGAGTTCACAGTGTGGTATCTACGAGAAAGCTGGAAGGATTCAACACACAGGTGTCTCTAAACTAAGCACATATTGTGTTGGCACTTCAAGTGAATAAACTACTGCCAAGCCGCAATCACGAAGACTCAACCTGAGCTTACATATATCAACATATCACTAGTAGTCTTCAACGTGATCAGTGAGACGTCAATGGATTGAAGTTGCCCTACCAAGTTCAGCTTTTAATGCGATTTCCATCCACCAGCTTCGGAACTTCTGTAGTTAAACTAGTCGCATCGCCATACCAGTCAGCCTAGTTCTTGTCAATGCTGTCAATCGACGCGGTCTCTTTCCGCAATAAGCTATGGTTAAACCGGTCGTCCGTTAGAAAGAAACAAATTATGACTAGTCTACATGCAAAGTGGCGTCTTCAATACCTGAAACTAATTCATTCATGTAGCTGTCACGAGCTGTAAGGCCGAAGTCTCGGAATTGATTTTTCAATTATGGAACTCCACTAGAGCAACAGTCGAGTGACGATCGGATAAGACCTCTTCTCAAAGTCTATTTAGAGTCTCATCGGTTACTACTCTGTTGTTAACTTAAATATGGGCAGAATCTCACCTTTAATCACGTGTGAAACTTGCCGCGCAAATCTATGTTGTTTTAACTTGAGATTTTATGGGTGACTAGAAGTATTATGCCATGTAGGCTGCCTGCTTGAACTAAGCGCATATTACCGTACGTTTCATGTTGACAGGTCTGAACCGACATTTGAGTTAAGAACGAGATATGATAACTGAAATGTTTACCTTACAAGCTATTCCCTTAGAGAACTTTTAACAACTTCCAGCATGTTCACCGCAAGTAAAAACAGAAGCGTACAAAGTTAAACTTGCCTGTCCGTTATCTAAAATCCGCAATCCCAGCTCCGCTGGATCCATCGAAACCGGACGTCCATGAGCTGCTTCATACTGCTGACTGGCTTCCATTAACTGACGTTCGCGAGTTAATCCCGTCGGTTCTAGTTCAATCGGAGAAGAATCCTCGTTGTAGTTCTCATTAAAAATGTGTTCTATTGGAATTCTTGAAGACCCACGCTGTTCAGAATCGATCATAACTGATGCAGGTGCTATTAGCTGACGACCTTGAAAATACCAAGTCAAATGCACTTGCTCAATCGGGATGTTTGGATTGATGCGGCAGGCTATTTCGCCGTTGCGCCCCTCTTCCAGCGGTACAAAAGCTGGACGGCCAGCAACAACCGCGGCACCAGAATTCTCAGGGCTAATCGGTGGGAGTGGTATGTAGTCCGCTAGTAACCTGGGTCGCGCATCAATAGATATAGTGGCTGGTTCGATAGCTGATCTCGGATCACCCTTACGACAGGAATATACGCCAGCGTCATCCATGTTGAATTGCTGAATTACTAACATCGTAACCTGGAATCAGCATAAAACACATCAGATTATAGTGTAAGCTCAGTGAGAAAAATTGCTTGACGGTATGTAACTAGTTCTTATCTTCGTACTTATGATCTTCCACAATTTCCACACTTGCAGTTCAGTGGGCTACCGAAATAGTCAATCAACATAAGTGTGTATGTAGTCCAAATCATTTTTGGCACCGATATGTCGCACAAATTTATCGATTTCCCCTCAAATTCGCGTCGGGATATTTTAAACAATGTGTACAAATACACCAAAATTGGTACCTAACAAAAAGCAAATTGTGAAACCGAGCCATATAATTTTTTCAATCAAGCAACATGCAATCGTACACAGCGCGATAGTGCTGTTTATGTACGGTCATACTGGGCAACGAATGACAATCAGATCGCCCGTTCCACCCTAGTGGTATTTAGCAGAAAATAATCTCTACCGATCTATGCAGTGATAAGAGGAGTATTATCGCCAGGAAAGATTACATTTACAATTACGGGAACATATCAGATTATTTCATGTACTTAGAGTAGTGGTCTCAACTTATCCAATTTAAACGGAAGTGCGGTAAAGGATTATAGCGGTTCGTTTTTATACGACCAACTACTTACCCAAACGGCGAATTGGATGCATTTGTGCACTCTACTAGTCTTGAAATGTATTACATGCAATTGATAAAGGAACCTCAAAAATTATGCGAGAGACGAATATCATTTGCGCACCAAACAATCCTTGTCATTGTTGGTACACGGACTATACTGATTACTAACAGTTTGTAATAGGAATTAAAAAAGAACACAGTGAAAAAATGGTAACCTAAAGAGAGCACAGGAAGTATGGAATGTAGAATAAACCCTTGGAAAACGTGTTGATCATGTTAACTTCATCTCACACCCGTTTCCACCAACACCAGTCAATCATATTGAATGTCTATAAGACCCCCTTTGTGGTTCCGTGTTAACTGGTTAATTTTTTGTTGCCCATATATTTTAAACGATCAATCTCTCCTGGATATTTAACATATAGTTCTCTGATGATCAGCTCCACTCGGATATTACTGTCACGTTTGCTTTCTCAACGGCCTAAGCGCATTTCAAGATACTAATGATTTATGTAGCCAGTTCCTTCAATAACCGATCATTGTAAAATACAATGAAGCGTACCGAAGCCCTACACAGGAGGTTTATGAATGTTTGCGCTGGTTTTAGAGAGTGCCGATCGTGCACTGCCTGGGCAAACTACAGGTCGAACGTGAAGTAGCTATTTCTAGCAATCTGCTGGCATCTCTTTTTCGAAATGCAGTAAACTTTCCCCTTTGAAAAACGCATGTGCATTAGTGGCTAAGTGTGTCTGCATTAAACTATCTTTCAAAGTTGACAGTTTTAATAACACTGTGAAGCGCGCGTGTAACGTGCCAAGACTTACTCTACCGGTATAGACAAATTTTTTGCCCGTAGGGTCAGCCAAAAGTCAGTTATATGTTTTCAACCAGACGGTGTGCCCAGTTCTCTCACAGTCATGCAAACGATTTCATCGGTAAACGGCACATATTTAAGTGGATGACACTTGTAAGTGACGCTCAATGAAAACAGAAATTTAATTCATCCACTGAAAAGAACTTAATGATCACCGGATACAAGATCAGCAATACATCAACGACAAATCCTTGCAAATCATGCACTCTCCAGAACACCGAAGCCCTGCTGATCAGCCGTCGGCAATTTATTCAAAAGGAAATTGTCAACTTCTGTATATCTTGAATTCATCTGTGTTATTCACGACCCAGACTGATTTATACTTTCAGTCGTTCTGCTTAACTCGCTCACTGTTTCCATGTTAGTCCGATACTGAAAATTTGATGTTTCGGATGGTAAATCTCTTGGCACCGACGGTCACGTATCATGTGCCATAAGGGTTGGGGTTTCGGGCTTTGCGTATTTTCATGTCAGCTTGTCCGCATTAACAGCAGTCTACTCTATTTTCAAACAGTTCAACTGAATTCGATGGACATGGATGAATACTTGAAGCCTATTGTAAACTAGACATTTCAACATTGCGATTTTCTTTTTTAGACAACGAGATATTTTGGTTGTTGTCTGTTTCCGGTGGAATATAATCCATAGTGTTTTGTTAAATTCCGCAGTTGGACAAATGCAGCTGCCTCAACAGAACGCGGATCACAGTACGAATCTCGATCGTTGCGGAGTCACGCATCAGCAATAAATACTAACACGACAGAAACTCGAGACATATGCTCATTTGAAAGGCGAATGACTACAAACGAAGTCTAAATCTGAACGCCTCACGCACACGTGAGTGACGCTCATTTCACATCAATCTTATCCTTTGCTGACAATCCGCAAGTCATCATTTGCACTGAGAGGCTCTAAAACTGACAGCAGGCCCGAGTTCATCTCCTGTTAGCACTCAACAGTATTGCGTGTAGTTATGTCTGGCTATCATTCTATCCTCACCCATTGTATCCATAAAACGAGTGTATCGACTATTAGTCTGGTGATCTGGCACAAGCCACCATCAAGCTGTCGCATCCAGACAATCAGCCATGTTCGCTTGTGAGCATTAATCAGGCTGTGCGATCAGGTGATTAATTTGGGAGTTTATCCACATGAACCATGAGTACAAAAAGTAGTATGGGATCAAATGTACAAAAATCAACTGGATTACCGCGTGATGTCCAAAGGTGTGCGCTTAATCAAGTTTAAGAGTGATGTGTTGTCACTAATGACAAACTGTGTATCATTATCAGAATGATAAGCATAGTCATCTCCTGTTGGCTACAATATCACAATTCCTCATTTGCGGTTTAGGCTGACTTGCCGCTATTTGGTTAAATGCTTGTGAAGTTTATACAAATGCCTGTCTGTTTGCAGCTGCACGTGCAGTGGTTCACCTCCCCTGTTTTGAGCAGGATATTTTGTGCGTGTCGGGTTGCAGATAAGGCAGAAATGTTACAAGACAAAAACACGACCGACCGGGACAACTTCTATTCGGTGCGGTAATGAGTAGACAATCGATTGCGGACGATTATCTGATCATGGTTGTTTCGTCACGCCTCTTGCAAAACCAGAATACAGTGGTTGCCAGTAAACCTACATTACAGATGCGATGGTAACGTTAACCTCAAGTTCAAAGTTACTGCAAAAAACCGATGAGGTGTAATCAGCCAAAAGATCGGTGATCTGGTTCATTTCAATGAAGTTGGTCAGTTGAGATAATCAAAGGGAGTTAGGAGGTGCGATTAAATATCAAAAACTTTTCAATTTGAATTAAGCTGCCAACCCCAGAACTGTTTAAAAACACAGTTGGAGTGATGAAACCAAATTTTTGATAACGGTCAGTACAGGAAGCTGTTGAAGATGGAATTATAAACATGGAATTTTCCCCTACAGCGACTTCCTAGAGAGGGTTGTTCTACTGAAGGGAGAAATTTTCCCCAGTGTAGTTTCTGCGTAAATATTGAAACCATTAAAAACGACCTCGGTAACCAGACTGATGTCCACAGTTTTGGCTCTAATGTGGTTCAATTTCACACAACCCGGAAGTTACCAGTACCAATTTTTTGCTTTAAATCTGGTACTCAATCTTCGCGAGGCAGCTAATTATTCTGCACAGAGTCGGAGTTTTCGTTCGTCGCTGACCTTAATATCTCAACTGGTTTTGTAAATTACCCTTGTTTATTTATCCCCGTTACATTTTAAGCCATAGTTCTGTGGTCGGCTGTGGATGTCTTGAATCCAGGTTATTTACCTAATACGGTTACTAATTCATGCTTGTTGAATCCTTGAGTATGTACATTCTAGAAGCACGAAAATGATGAGTATACTGCTAGGAACCAACCAGCTATCCCGTCAGATTAAGTGCAGTAGGCAGGGCAACTGTGTTGTTGTTCACAATGACCGAACAAGTTCAGCAGGAACAGTGAACAAAATGTTGTGTCAGCTGCGGGATATTCGAACGCAGAATTCAGTAATGAAAACGGTTTATAACTGTCTTCAAAATGATCAGAACACGCTCACTTGTTTTCTTCTTTGTATGGTCTGGATAGTTCCACAAACCAGACAGGCCACTCTCAAGGTTAGGACGGTGTGCTTAAATACAATTCAAACTTCGTCCAATATATATATAGTTAACTTTTGTCAGTCATCCCGGTAAGTAAGTTTAAAGGCTGCTGGAATACAACCTATTTATCTGACTGTTATCGAGTATTAAGATATTATGCGTTCTTCTCAGAGTGGTCGTTTGATAGTGACCCGTGATAGCGTGAACTGAACGTCGTTTTCAAGGAAACATTTTGTAGTCATGTAGTTGTGATGTGGATCTGATTGGAATTAATAAATGCTGTACTTTGCTGGTAATTAAGCAGTCCGATAGCAAATAAACAGACTTTCTGACTAGTTTCGTCGTTTAATTCGTTTGCAAATGTTTACGGAGTTTAGTCTGTAACAACAAAAACTTCCAGTAATTAAAGCCTAGTAAAAAGTCGAAAAATTGTGACTTTGGTCTGATTAGTTAGTACTAATTGTACACTCCTTGATCTGATCTAACCAAATGTGCCCGAGCGTTTGCTGGTGCTAAATCAGGTATTGGTGAACTGGGCTAATCGTCGCAATACTCAACAGTTCGACTTCACATTCACGCTGAATGTAGTTCAAATCTTTGTCAGAACAAAAATATATGATCCCGATGATCTCTAATGTGAATCAACCTGGACTAAAGCGTGTTATTCCCAAACATGTCACATGTAAAGCTTGGCAATAAACAAAAGCTGCGACCGGATGTGGATGGTCGTTTGCTTCCAGGAATCAAAAGCCACAATTATTATTCACCCTTAATCGGTTATCTATGTTGTATTTACAAACTGTAAATATGGCTACGGTTCACATAGAGAGACACTGACGTTTCTGTCTGAGAAACACAAAGGTGACAAAAAGAGGAATTAGAGTGGAACAAACGAAAGGTTGGGCATAAATCTCGAACTGCCCATATTGAAAGATTCACCAATTTTTTCAGTGAGTAGCATGCCGCAAAGTTACATTCCATCTGCTAGCTATCGCGTTAACTCAGAATGTTGATAGGCTATTCATCTCACACCGTAACGTGTAGCCTGTTTGGATTAAGACAATTCAGGTGATCTGGTAACAGGTTTTCTTGAGAGTATCAGCAATGCCTGTTCTAATACACCAAATTGTCTAGTTTTCGGCAGTTAGCTTTTCTGGTTCAGTCAGCTAGCCTCAAGCAATTATTGGTAACGAATGTATCAATTTATTTATATGGGTTTTATCAACCATTATTGCTTAACTTGGATTGAAATAGAGAAAGCCACAGTTCCAGATCACCTTCCTGATTTGGTATTTTATTGTATTTGGGATAGCGAAAGACTGACGAGTTTCTGCAAGGACAAATTTGTGAACTACGATTGGACATTCAGTAGACCATTTGCTTGATAGCTGCGCTGCAAATATTCGGGGACTACAGACATAGCAATAACCTCTGACGGCCTTCCAAATTTGAAAATGAGCATTCGTTTTAGATCTATATAGCGTTTGACGTTTGTTTTCAGTGCCTCGCCATCTATTTCTGTCTTATTTTAGGTTACCTAACCTGAGGATACTGCCCCAAACTTTCATCAAGAAGACGATCAATAGCGATTGGAACCTTCTTCACATCTGAAAATTCTTTTCTCGACAAAAATTTGAATGAAGAAGATAGTAGGGTGATATTCCACGATTTACGTCCGGACACATTTCGCTGCATCTTTACGAGTGCATACTACAGACCATTTATATATCAGTATGAGAAAGCGAACAAAATACCAGAGAAAGCCAATTGTCAGAGTGCACAATCACTGTCACTGCCAAGGTAACGACAACCCTACAAACAGTTGTTTCTGAACACACAACACGGGTTTGAACTTTCGGATTGCAATCGCTTCGGCATAACGCAGTGTTCGCCTGTGTGACGTTGAGTAGATAACGCGAAATGCCGTTGTGGGGTCACATTGGTGTTGCGTCATTAGGATATGACGCGCAATGGACGATGCAGGCTCCTTGTTTCTATGCGCGGCTGTGACATCATGTGTTCGCGTAATCTGTTTCCTGACCCACTTCGGGATGTGCTCCGTGACCCTGGTTCGCAACTGGCGCTCAGTCCTGCCTATGTAGGATGCTCCGCATCTACATCGATATTCATAGATAAGATTGGATTTGGCTGACTCAGGTACCGGTTGTTTCACACAGGGTGTCGGAATCCGGAATGTTCTGAACAGAATCACTGGAACCACTGCATTGTATGTTCTCGCGATAGAACTAACCAGACGACGGTGGATAAGTTGGCATACATCATCACCCTTGAAGGGAAGACGAAGAAATACCGGCTTTTTGGACACTGTGTCGGGTCGAATTCCTATGTCGATGGGCTGTTTAAATCTTGCAATAAACGGTTTAGGATAGCCGTTTAGTTGTAGGGTGGTCTCTAACAGGGCCATCTCTTCTTGAACAGTATCTTCAGTGCAGATACGTCTGGCCCGATCAAACAAAGTGCGCACCAAACTCTGTTTGTAGGATCGGGGAACAAAGCTTTCAAAATGCAGGTACTGACCTGTCCAAGTGCTCTTGCGGTGGACGCTTCGTTGAATCGAGCCGTCTGCATTTCTCCTGATGCATATATCCAGAAATGGTAGGCTGTTTTGATTCTCGCCTTCCATACTGAAATGTATGTTTGGGTGCAGGGAATTCATCTGATCAATTAAGCTCTGTGCTTGCAGTTGATTGTGTGCGATGAGAAGAATATCATCGACGTATCGCTTGTATAGCTGCACGGAAGATAACCGTTCTGTAACTTGTTGCTCAAGTTTTGCTACAAAAATGTCTGCCAGAATAGGGCCAAGCGGGCTACCCATAGCTACCCCATCAATCTGTCTGTAGGCCGAGTCTTGGAAAACAAAGCTGACGTTTTTGGTACAGAGCAGCAGTAGTTGTTCCAATTCGGAGTCGGGTATTCCAACTTCTAGATGATGCAACCTCATATAGGAAAGCAGGAATTCGATACATTCGTCTAGGGGAACGTTCGTAAACAACGACTCCACATCAAATGAGCATAAATATTTGTCCCGAATATTCATTGTCTCAAGCAAGCCAGCAAGTCCAAAACTATCTTTCAGACAGAACTGAGTAACTCGGTCTCGAATGGGTTTCAAAAGTTTCGCAAGCCATTTAGCTACTTTGTGTTGTGGCGAGTTAGACATAGACAGAATCGGCCTGAGAGGGACGCCAGTCTTGTGAAGTTTCGGGAGTTCATACAGCTGTGGGACCTGGGTTCCAATTGACTTTAGAGATTTAATGGTTGCTTCATTGATGAAGTTACCTCTCAGTAATACTTGCAGTTTTCTATTGATACTCTGTTCGACGTCTACTGGGTTGTCTGGTCTTTCTTCCTTTTTGAATCTCAAGGAATCATTCAGAATAGGTTGCATCTTATTGATGTAGTCAACCTTGTCCATCAAAACTGCTCCCGATCCTTTATCCGGTTGTAGCATGATCAATTTTTGGTTACATCTGAGCGATCTGAGGGTGCTGATATGTTGGTTTGTGAGGAGACACTTTTGCCGACTAGACATAGTTCAAAATTGGTGTTCCAAATCAACAAGCTTTGCTTTTAGCCAGCTCTCATTCTCGTCTGATGCAGGTTTCTGACTAGAGGAATTGTTCACAGAACTGTTCAGAATGAGCTTGAGTCTCAATAGAGTTAATCTTTTCAGGTGGAACACAAAATTTTAAACCACAACATAAGGCTTCTAGCTGGATCTCGGTCAGTTGAAAGGAAGACAAATTCATCACGTACTTAGATGGACCCTTAGGGAATTTCTCCTCAATCATGTTGTGCTTACGTGATTTCTCCAAACAATCGCGCATAGGAACTTTGGTTTTCTTGACAGCCATGGCGCAAATTTTTCAAACTTTATTCGACATACCAAATTAAGTTGGTCCAATATTGGGCGCTTCTGGTTGAACATGTTTCGATAGTTTGGGAGCTTCAATAGATCCTCCTCGAGGTGACACTTTTTGATCCGTCCAAAGGTTACACCCAGATGGACGAATGTTGTCGGACCGTAACTGTCTGCAGAAGCTAACAGGAAAGTTGTTACGCTGAAGACAGGAACGGAGGAATTCTGAACGTTCATACAGCTTTACGATTTTGCACTTCAGGGTAACAAGCCCATCTAGAATGTTGACTAAATGTTCCACATCTACCCGGAAACTAAGGCAGTTCCAACCATTTTCAAAGAGGTCATTAACCGGCAAATATGAAATCTAAGGAACAGAGTATAGTCCTAGTTTCGGTTACACGATATTACATATCTTGTCTTGTATGAACTAGTGATACCCCAGCAGTCCAAACAACCAATAGGATTTCAACATTTCTCTCAAGTGACACCACTGAGTAATACTGTCAGACAACCTATCAAATTATTTAGATCGTTCATCTCACATGTACAAAAAATCGGCCGCTTCAAACAAGATGACATGCGAGGTTTTTAATGTTTTGTGTCTTTCTTGTCCCCCAACTGGTGAACTAGGCTCGTTGTTAAAGTTTCTAGGCCAACTTGCCACCTTCCCTTACACGATACTTTTTATTCAAATTCAGTTCAATCTCCTTTTTGCTTCCAATTAGAGGCGAAACTCTTGTTTGACAACTGAATCTTATGTCTAAGTCGTGTGAACGTCTTTTTTTACTGTGCACAGAAACACTCAAAAATGACACGACTTGTGCGGATGGATTAAGTTATGCTGTTACAAGAATCATTTTCTTTTCTGTCCGTCCTTTAACAACGCCCAGTTTAACGTATTTATGCGCAATAGCCTCATATATGTCTCGTTAACTAGTCTATGCTTCTAAAGTCTTCATGTCAACTTCCCTTAGCCTTGTAGTCTACGGTCTGGAGTTCTCAGCTTACCAGAATCAACTCAGCTCAGTCATGAGCAACACCCGATCGCTGAGGCATTGTAAACAAAATTCAGTTTGCCCGCCTGAGTCGGTTTCAAACAAATAAGCAGAGGTGAACGCGTTTGCTACCTTAGCGTTACGGTAAATCTGTGTGATTCAAAGAAGTGGAGTAATCAACACTGTCATGAATGCATGTGATTACAATGTAGGTTTGTCCAGATTAGCTGTCATAGCCTAATGCATCGCTCACAATTTTTGCTACTCAATGCCCTCCTGAGAATTGTCATAAAAGTTATTAATCTGGAACGGAAACCCACTTTACAATCATATTTCATCTCATCAGAGCTGAGGAAACCATAAATTGTGATGTCAACATTTCGTTTACTCTCATTACCAGCAAACATAAAAATGGGGATTTTTTACATCCAGCAGTTAAGAACAAACAGCGACTTAAATGCACAGCTCTAAAGAGTATTACATAATTATCAACAAGGTAGGTTTCTGAAAAGTTTCTTCAACTATTTTTCTACAAACCATTCTTTCTATTGTGTTCGGACAAACACTACTTCGCCAAAAGCTGAGAACTTTAACTTTCTGATAGGCAACTTGATGATGCATTATGGTGAGGTGTTTATTCTACTATCATATACAAACTTTTGCATTGACGGGATAAAGCAAGACACATCACAGCGAGTGGATGAACCTATCCGGAAACGGTTGAACTGACTAGTGACGGGCCAACTTTAGCTTATTCATCGATCGCCAAACATCTCCAGAGGTCACCAACTTGACTTATTTAGCCATTCAACTAATTTGTTTTGCCGAATTTGTGAGTCTTTCAACCTACGAGCTTGGAAACAGATTACAAACCATGTTAATAGGGGGAAAGTAGGTTTATCGAGAAGAAGTCCATTGGTGGCATGACTAAGTTGAGAGCAAACCCATGGACGTTGTACACTGTTTACTTCAGGGCGAACCCCAGCCAAATCCCGGCCGTGGCAAGGATATGCACTACTGACGAGCTCTAATGAGAGCGAAACTTGAGTCCAGTGCTTCTTTTCAAAAGAGGCTGGCTGAAAAGTCTGTCTGAATGCGAAGGCTGCGATCAAATGCGAGTGATGGTCGACTTGAAAATAAATCAACTCCTCGACTAATCATCAGCAACACATTTTGATCGAACTGGGGGTATATTAACTTCGACTTTCAAGGATGATGACTGTTCGACGTTGTGTTAAATCTTTCTATCCCATGAAAATTACTATTCTGAATGAGTCACCGCATTCAGTTCACTAATCCCATGCTGATTAGACAGGGAAGAAATCTTATCGATTCTTCCAGAGAGGGAACTGTAGAAATATATACAGAAGATACGGTAGCTGTTGTGCTGGCAATCTTACGTACAGAGTTTACGTGAGAAAGCTATCCACGAAGTTTTACAGTCATGCACAACCTTCACCGTGGAACCATTTGTTTATGAGTTACGAGCAGACGCCCAGCTGTAGAGGTCCATTAATGTGTAACAATAATTGGGGTGCTGAAGTCAATCAACATTCCCATATTGACAGATCTACTGAATTCAAAACTTTTCGTCAATGGTTCGAATAATTCTAGCTCAGTTTGTTGAGTTTAGGTTATCAGGTTGAGAATGGTAAGGTGTCATATTCCGGGTGTTGAATGTTCCCTGTACAACTCACTGCTCTATACCCAAAAATCCTTTGTTAAAGTTTTCAGATTATAAAGATATATCTCTTGTTCTTCAAACACACCAGGGGAAGTAACGATCACTGTTCGACATTGATTTGTTTGACCGAGTCAAAGTACTGTTTATGTGGTTGTTTATGATTTGTGATGTAGGTGAGACTAATTATTCAGATGGGGACCAGATTCTCTGATACATTGTTCTTGGATGCAGCTTTACTGTGCCTTGGTTGGCTCAAATAATCGACCTGACATGATACTATCAGTCAGTCACCAAAACAGTTCTCCATAAAATTTATTTCTCAGTTGCAACTGATTGATCGTAAGTGTTAATGAATGTTAACGACGTATCAAGGTAATCTTTGCTTAGGACGGCGAATCCTTCTAACAGAAACATAAAACCACTAACTTATACATTACTGCTTCTCACCAGATGATTCCGCGATCGATAGTCTGGTAGTGAGTAGGCCGTATGTTCTAACTTTGAATGGGGACTTGCAAAATGATTGGTCAACTCCCTTCCTTGAGGGTCAAACCAGACCAACAGTTCTTGATCGTGTCCGTTTGTAGTACCCGGCATACAGCACGTCAAAGTGATTCGGCCGCCTTCGGATGCTAGGCGACTATGTGAACCACCAACAACGCCGATTCGATTCGGTTCGGAGCAGAAAGCTCTCAGTCGCATGGCAGATAGAGTGAACGCAACATGAGTCAACTCCAACAGCAGCAACGGAATTAACATAATCCATTTCGGCATGGTTATCTTTTTCTGTCTGAAAGTGCAAAACAACATAACTAATCAGTTAATTGTCGTAAATCTTAGTAGAAAATGATAACACTTAGTCTGTAAAAAAGTATACCCTCATTAAGTTGCTGGTTTAGTTCGGTTATATAAATGTCTTTTGTAACGAAATTGCGTTAATTTATCTCCCAATTTTGATGTTTTATGGCGTACAGATTGATATCTTTTAAGTAGAAACTATCTACATTTACCTAAACGGATGTTCATCACGATCAGCCAGAAATGATAGTTTTACCTAAATCGGTAACTGTCGTGTGCCGTGTTATCCTCTCGAAAAAAGTCAGGACAAAAACCTGAGCAACACTAAGTAATCTCAGTCTGTTGAAAAAACACTATTTTTAAAGAAACAGCAGTATTCACGACTGTTACTAAGCGCCAGGCGTCTTCACGTTTCGATTAGCCAGTTCGCTGCCGTGTTGTTTCATGGTCTTGCATCTAGCACCTCGGCTGTTTAAAACAGATACGCATTTAACAGCAGCCGGTCTCTGCCTGTGAGTGGTTGGCACCAGTCTGGCCACAATTCTGTCTGTAGCAATTTGTGCGTGGAAACTGATCGACCGAACCTTCTGCAATCGAGAAGTCGCCCCAGTTCAAACTCATCATAGTAACGAACGATTTTCATTCAATGTGTGCTTTACTTTCCTGAATAACTAGGGGATGAACAGAGTTTGTGGGTGATTTGGTCACATGCTGTGGACCTGCACGGACAAGCTCCACGAAGAAAAGAGGAGAGTGAAGATAGCACCAGATTTTCAAGTGGTCATCTTCTACCTGATGCCGTGTCCAAGTACTTGTAGCCAGGGTGAAACTCTTCCAGTCCAAGGCAGTATATAATCTACAAGTAACCTGATGAACGAGAGTTTCTTGTTATATTCATTCCATTGATTAGAGCCTAAGGACCACTATATCTGGTCACAGAGGAGTGTTATTGCGTGTTTAAGTATCCTAAGGTATTCTACAATAATTCTACGTTCTCCACCACAGTTTCGCCTTCCATAATTGTTTACTGCATTTTATTCATATGGAACAAATGGTGCTTATCATTTGCAGGGATAAATTTGACGTCAGTACCCAAATTTGTAACAGTTTCCTTGAGAATTGCCACACACAAACCAACCCTCCGCTTGTTTGTATGAAGTTGTATTTGACAACACGCAGTAAGTCACACGGCGACAATTAAGTTCGATTCAGTTCAGTTTTCGATCCAAACCGACTTCAAACAGGAACTGTGCACTTTTCACATCAGATTGCTTTCTGGGACATTTAAGACTGTAATGCTGGGAAAGACAAGACCGTTATTCCAATGTGTATTTTTAGTCATCACCTAAAAACGTCAAGTTTCCGGTCATCAGTACGGTCAAACTGCGACGCGTTCGCAGTTGTAACTGTCAAACAGGAAGTCACCCTCTCAAAGAAACATACAAGAAAGGAGTTCAATATTTCAAGTCAGTTACACATCTCGGAACCAAAATAACCAGTAAACAATACCGTACAAACCGTGAGGTTACGACAGAAATACTGAAAAATCGGTTACATTTTGAAAGCCAAAAGTCCCCAGGTTAGTAGCTGCAAAAAACTAACACCGCCAAACAAGTTAATAGAAAATAAGTGCAGGAATTGTAAACTATGCCTCCTTCCTCTGTCTCTGTTGTTTTTAACAGTCTATTTTACTGAATGTATTAAAGTTATTTTTAGGTTACACAAACACACAACAAATGGGAAGTCCAGTTTTTGGAAGCAAATTAAGTTAGCAAGTGATTGCATGTCAAAAAATCTAACTTTCACCTCATGGCTTATCGATAGTGGGACAGATGATAATAGGGTGACCACTTGGTCCAACTATCGTCATTGTCACGAATGTTAAGTTCAGTGAACAATTAACAAAGCAAATCTCTAACCTGTGTGTTTACGGATGATGAGCTTGTTGCATTTTCTCAGTGCTTGGTTGAATCGAAATTTGCAGCTCAGACGTTTAGACTTCCATCAACTAACGTAGTTTAGTGTGTGTATTGTTCGCTTATGCTGGAGACATTTGTGAAGAGATCACCGAGAATGAACCGAGTTTTCCAAACAAAACCCTGCAGTCATATGGTTATTTCAGTCTATTTATCGCGGATCCGTTCAGTCTTGGAATATCTAGTTGACACTATAAATCGTCCATGAACAAAAAACCATTTAATGTACCGCTGATTTGTCAACTTCTCTGACACAAAAATTCTGCATTTCTAGTCATTCCGTTTAACTGTTTCAGATTCTGATGCCCTGTTCCAAAAATCCGACGTTCCAGTCAGTCAGCTCTGATGACAAGTACGTAGAACACCTCACATGTGTAGGAGCCAAGTCCACTGGTCTGATCAAACAAAACATTAACTGCAAGTTGAGAATGAGTGACGTGCCTTGCCCGATGACAGTACGATTATCCGTACCGCTGTTTACAAAGGCGCTTCCAAGTAACAATGTGCGATGATCAATAACCAGTGTGTAGTCATCAAAGTTTTGACGCTTTACTAATAGATCCCACAGTTCTTTCACTATAATTATTCATATTTACATTCGTCAACATTCTCTTTCTGAAAATCCCACCGTCAGGATTAATAACAGTTTGTGCAAGCGTACAAGTGAGTAGAGTTCCTAGGTAATATTATGCATATTTGCGCGTCTAATTCTTCTATCCTGTGAAAAAGTACTTCACCTTTCGCATCCGCAGGTCAAGTCCCGTCATCTGTTGTCTTTCTGAATGTAATTTGACATTATTACTGTAACCAGCCAGTATTTCTAGCTTGAACGTTCACATTTGAACGTCTGTCCAAATTATTTTTCCGCCGGATAGGATTTTCATGTTTCTAATTGGTGTACCATCTGGCCGACCCGCATTGACCAGCTATACTGAAAAAAGATTCCCACTGACACGCTTCTACATATTATTCCTCTGGATTCAAACAAAATAGGAGGGATGTTGAATGCAGCCGTGAAAAGTTCCACCGCGAGTCACATGTGAGGATGTATCCGATCATCCTTTGGTTTCGTTTACCGTGATACTAATCCAGACAAGGGTGCAGCTAACCATATAAACATGTGTGATATCCCATAGAAATGACCACATTTTGTAGCGAAATTACTAGCTAAAGTGTCATAATGTTTGAAACAGTGCGGTATTATTGTAAGCCAGGTTTGACACTCCTGATCTATGGCAGTACTATCCGGTTTTTAAATAACCAATTAGGTGAAAACAGTTCATTTAAAACTTTTCAAATAACACTTTTTGGGAAAAAATTCTGTCAAAACAAATGATAGCCACCCCCGAATGAAAACTATTGGTTAAAAGTTTATTGGAAGGTTAAACGTTTAAAGCCGAAAGAAATAATATATTCTAAGAAAGATTTCACATCGGAACGACTAAAACTCTCAACTTGGTAAACTTGAACACTAAATTTGAAAAGTTAATCAGTAACAGATGTGAACACATACACATCAAAAGACGTCTCCAAGCCCACCAACAGCTAAACATTACCAGCTCTCGTCCTTTCACCGATTCGACTTTTTGTAAGAGATAAAGTTTAGACAATTATTCTCATACTTTCCACATTTTTTAAACTTAGGTATTAATTAGAAAATTCTCAGTTCTGGATTACGGATGGGTTCCAAGGATCATGCTGGTTAACCCGGAAATCGTCTGTTTAACAGACACAAATTGACGTGCAACTGTCTGGTAGACTACAAGTGAATCTGAAATAAACTAAGACATTTGATATCTAATAGTGTTTAAATCTTTAAAAGCACCGCAAGGTATTTCTCAATGCCCTCAGTTCACGGGAAACTCGCCATCACGATGACAAAGTTTACAAAACAGAACATAGTGGATTTATGTGTTTGCAAACCCCTTTCGTCCGGGACCTATGGAGTGCAGCCACGATTACATTTACTACTTACAACCAACTGCATTTCTGTGTGCTGTTCGATCAATTGTTTGCCTACCTCCATCTAAGACCATGCGGCTATCACACGAGAAATAGGTGCTTCTTATGGCAAAATGTGAGAAAAACGACTTCATCTAAGTTGATAAACCTTTAAAAACTGGGCAATTAGACTCCGTCACACTTGACTAATAAGTTGCCAATTTTCATCCTCTCTTTTGTTGAGGCTACTCACTGTGTGTGATCTATTACGAAACCTGGTCGACAAAAGTGTGAGAATGACTGACAACCATTCTTGCAAGCGTTCGCATTCAGCAGCAATATGTTCGGCTTCTCCTCAATTAATATTCATAACAAACATCCAACTCACCTTTGCGTGACAACCTTCTAGTAGCCAAGGCGACTGCAAAAACAATTGGATTCATCTAGTACGCATACGGAGGCCAGTGGACAAATCTAGTGAAACAAACTGAACATACAAACAACTTTTATGACTCTGTATGGACGATTTCCTGGAGCATCTGGAAACCTACTATCCGGTGTTTGGTAGCCAAAGCTATGAAAAATCCTCTTCATCCTAAACATTCGCTTACTTAAAAGTTATCCTTCTTGATATTGTAATTGCCGTATCGTTTGTCAAAATTGGTTTTCACTCATACCAATTACATTTGGTTCTTTGAATGTTAGGGACTTTATTCTTCGTTTAGAACAACCTCCTCCCAATCAAGTACTATTTTTATCAATTATAAATAGCGGAAATTCCCAGAAACATCTACAGGTTACCTTCGCTGTTTTAACCTACTCTACATTCCATCACGATCATCAGTGGCTTAGTGACCTGAACCACCATATTCAATAATCTTCCTCTGATCTTCTGATTCGAAGTTATCTGTAGGTCACTACGCACCATACAAATATCCCGTATTTTTCTCTTTATCTCAAAAGTTTTGAGGTGGGTCAGAGGGATTTCATACATATCCTTTGATTCGACGTGGGAGCAATCTGTGGGGAAAATCAGGTGAATCTCGAGATCAAGGTGCCTTTCTTTTCTTGGTGAGAGAAGAAAAGTTTGCTTACTATTCAAATCAACGCTGTTCTTTGGACAATCCGTCCTATATTTCCGAAGGTTTGCAACGATACCCCGGCCATAATGTCTAATAATGTTCACGAAGTAATTTGTGAACACGTAGCACTGCATGTTGTTAAGAAGACACCGGTTGTCACGGTGTTCTATCCAGAAATTCCACCAATGTTAAATTTAGCCGAATCATGAATTGTTCAGCGACTAGCGTTTCACTTGGTAGTGACGTTAACGGCTTGAGTTTGATAGCTTCAAACGAAATCATCGTATGCACGTTACCAACGGGACATAGATTGCCGTTTCGCATCCGAAACGCTCTGTGTCGTAAAAGCTATAGCATTAGCTTCGATTAGTGAAGTTGGTGCTTCTCTCCAGTTAAACGACAATCGAAACGTTCAGTGGAATAAAAACACCTGAACTGATTTCATATTGAAGTTAGTAGGGGAGTTTGTAATTTGGGAAGTCCCAGAAAGTTCCTTAAAAGTGATGAGTTGCTTTTCCACAATGTCACATCTTTCCAGTGTGGTTCTCACAAACACATTATTTAAAGAAGCATAAAAGAGCCGAAGTCATAAACTAAAGTCAGTTAACATAAATTTCGCCAAGTTCGTTAAACTTGACTACGTACAGTGAATGTGCAGCGGAAAATTCAAAGTGTACATTACATTGTGTTATATGGTGTAAGATGCACTCACAGTAAAATGTGAAATGTGATTTAAGGCTTTGGGAAGTAATCAAAAGTTTTGATCTTTAAACGTTAAATGGCAAATATTTACTCGGAAATTTAAAATTCTCAAAACTGCTGTTATTGGCATATTTGCAATGAACACAGTGCAAGTTTTTTCTTATTAAACGTCCTCGACTGTTTGTTCTTATTAACAATGGTTAGCAAGGAGACTCGTCAGGAAGAAAGCATATACATATGTAGTACGTTATATTTATGAAACTGGCAAATTGACTGGAATGAATCAGATCAGCAAAGCGCTGTCGCACTTTTGTCCAGAAATTTACTGACTCATTTGAGCAGCCATGAGCATGCGCTAGACTAGCTTGATCGACCTCAGTTTACTGATGATGATGATGGTGACAACAGTTGACCAGAAGCTACAACAGTACAAATGACCGACATATATGGCTTGAGGTGATATTGGAGTCTAAGACTGGTGTCAAAATCTTCGTTCTTGAGTTGGTCAGAACTTGAAAGTTCTATCGGTGAAGCAGAATTCAACAGCTCAAATTTCTCATAAGTCAACTCCGTCAAGTAAAGATGGGAAAGGTTGAATAAATTAGAAATACTTTATCACCATCGCAATTTTATTCATTACAATGAAAAAGATGTTCACGTCAACTGGTTACTTCTATGAGGCTTTCTCAAAATAGAGCAGCCACAGCATACTGATAAGAACGGATGTGAACCTCCAGGCAATGTTTAATGAATCCGGTAATAAAAACGCTTAAGTCATTTAATCGTCAGCTTAAAACTGAGGCGTAATTTTTAATTACATCAACAAAATCTAACGCGACCTACTTTTATAATAATGTTTCGCCAGCTGAAGAGATTATTGATTGAAGACTAAATTATCCGGAACATTTTGTAAAATGGAAAGGAGTTCTAGCCCAGATGGTCAACTGAGCATATATTATTTCAGTTGTGACAAATAATCACTGCCTTTGGCAGTGTTCGAATTTACTTACCTGACATTGAACTACCGGTAATTGGGTATTTTCAAAAAGGGCTTCTTGAAAGTGGTTTGCGTTTTTTAGCTCATATTAACCTCTGGGACTACCCTAATGGTAAGTTAACGGTTATTTCAGTTGTGCAAAGCCAAAGGGATCTCAAATACTGGAGAGTACACCGACTCATTTGTCCACCACAAACGCATCATCCAGCTCTGTTAATCATACGTAATCCGACCATTTTGTCTACGAAGAGAACCGATCGTAGTGGACATACAGTGTTATTTCATAGAAGACTGTAACTAATTAAATTCCGACTACATGTTGTAGTAAGAAATATCTAGAAACATACTCGCCAGTTAACAACCGCGGTTGCAGATTAAATTGTCAGAAAAGTTTAATTAATAATGACAACAAAATATGTATCATCTACGGAAAACCAATAAAAGACTTTCAAACATTCGGTCAGTACATCCGTTTATTTCGTATTCTGTGAATTGTTTATTGGTTTCCCACTGGGATTCGACCATACTGATACATCTGATTAGTCTGACAGATCGGTTAATTTATTGGTATTGTGAGTTCTATCAATATAATGTTACTAATGTTTTGCATTATCAATTTATCGGGTGGCAAAATTACCACGTTATCTTTCTATAACCCGCAGTTTGTTGTTTATCACACGTTTGATTTGCTCATATTCATTTTCTTAGTTATATAACTTTTCTCGAAATTATTTGAAAGTCATCAGGTATGAATTCTGTATCGATCTCTTTCCGACCTCATATGGTTCTATCGCTTTCTTTGAACGGATTTTGAAGTCTAACGTTAGGGATCAGATATACATCACGATATCGGTGATGATCGGCGAATTCTCGAAGAATGGCAGTGTAGAATGGGTTCACAGGGCTGGTGATCAAGTGGATGAGAAGTTTGGCTTGTGATGTGAAAGTTTTCCGGTTTGATCCCTGATTCAGACATTTGGATTAGTTCACGCAACAACAAAAAGGTGGGCGCCATGAATGATGTTCAACCTGTGAAGCCGTAACACGTGCAAATTGTTAGTCCGAGATGAATTGTGTTCTGGGAAGAACTGATAATATCATTCGAACGAGAATAAACGAGTGTACTCCGAAATAGTTGGTAATGAGTTCGTCTCAGCTAGCCACATAGTGAACAACGCATTCGCAAGGCATATTCATCAGTTACGAAACATGAGGTAATGTTGGATCATCACAGGAATCGGATATCATTGTTCACTTTTACAAGGCTCGTGCTTATGAGACTGACAGTAAGTTACAATCGCTCATAGTAATCTACGTCAAGCTGTTGTTACTTTATCAAAACTTCACAAGTTGGACTTGGTTCATAGGTGTTCTCTTTTATGTATGGAATTTTTTCTCTGTGTCACGTCATTGTCCTCTGAACTGTGTGAGAAAGGAATGAAAATCTCAGAACACGTGTTAGTCCAATCTATTTTTCCCGATAAGCTGCATGAGATTATCTGATAAACTGTTGATGATAGTGCAATTTAGTCTGAAATATCCAGATTCAATGTCCTCACATTTGTTATATTTATTGAACGTGATAGCTATTCATCAGCCCTAGCAAAGCTAGTGACATTTAAGGCGACTGATTTTGTGAGTATTAAAAGTGTTTGAGTATGGTGAACGGATAAAGCACATAGGCAGCAATTGGTTAGCAAACACAACCAAAATCACCTATCCGATTTTAAAAATCCTGACAAGTTGATTAACAGAACTGAGTTGACTGAAAAACTGACAGGCAAACTGTTCTAGCCCAGCCTGTAGCACTTCAAATGATAATTTACATAAGCCATTAAGAGATTTCATACCTTCACTGAAGGTTATTACCATGATGTTCTCATTGCTTTAGAGTTGTTGACAACCTTTGTCGTGTTAATCGCGAGAATAAATTTCGCAAGATAATAGTTGATTTTCTAAAAATATGTTCATGTTATCCTTACCTCAAGCCTGTCTCTAAAAACGAGCTAACCTTGTTAATTCGAACCCTAGGTCTTAATTGTATTAATGCTTGTTAACAGTAGAGATGTTCATGAAAATATCTAACCTCAAACAAGACGTCTGGTTGTCTAGCGTTTCCTGTGTAAACTAACTGCCTCTCAAAAAGTTGCCCCACTAAGGACACAACAAAAAGATGTGAAAACAGTATTAACAACGAACGGCTCTATACGAGAAAATGTCGAAATAAAATAATTAACAGTTTTCAAACAAACGATTCAATCAACAGATGAGTTTTTCTGAAAAACGGGGAATTCACAACAGAACACAGGTGATCATCAATTTAAAGTTTTGTATGCACTATTTGCAGTCAGCATTCACCAGACTTTTTCAGTTTAGATATATGAGTTATGCTTATTGTACTACCAACATCGTGATCACCTCCACTCGAAACAATCCAACCCAGAACGTTAATTGTGAATTCTCAGAAATTCACAATTGACATATGTGAGTTTGTGTGCACATTAAAGCCACGAAATGAAATCACAAAAATAACAAGATGAAAAGTCAACCTGAATATGAAATCTAAAGGGGACCATGAGTGGATTCTAATATGTGACAGTCAAAATCAACGCCCACTCAAAAATGATCAAAAACTATTGCTCATTGAGATGCAAAAACTGTTTTCCACTTGTGCAGAAAGGTGTGTTACATATGCCATCTAACAGTTCAATTGCAGTTACAGTGATTTCAACATAGAGAGAACCGAATGATAACTATCTCAGCGAGTAGCGGAACACGTCCCAAAATGGTTGACACACCTCATCACACAACATTCTCAAGCCGGTGAACATGCTGCCGGGATGCCGGACCACTGAATGTTAAACATCTCATGATAACAGGTCACCAGGTTGAACAACTTGGCTCGTTCAAAATATTGTTACTCATTCAGATCTCAAAGTTACTGGTCTTTGACTAAGCCACGTTGATCAGAACGCATCAGCCGTCGCTATGTGTACAGCAGTAATTGAAGCAACCCATCGGGTTGCCCTGGTGTTGATGTACTTCGTGTGGATATACGCCTGTCGATGACCTGTTCGTCTCTGATTGTCCCCGAATGTAATCTGCATGTTTTCCATGTGCGACTGGTGAGATTGAACGAAATGTTAATCTACTGCAATGTATCTCCTATCTATACCGATGAAGCCGTTAAATGGAACCGAGTTTTTCATGCTTACACCTTGACTGGAAATTTCAGATATCATGTTTAGGGTTTAAGTTTGCAAAGAGCTGCTTCATTTCGTTGATCACAGATTGTAAGAGTCATTTTCAGCTGGACAATATAATTATTTGAAAGCTATAGATAACTGCGTTATGAAGCGCCGTTCACCAATGTAGGTGAAGATTCGAAGAAGTTTGGTGTAGTTCACCAATCCGAGCTGTGAGCATATAGCTGTTGTCACCAGATGTCAAGCAGTTTATAGTAAGATATATGCATTTTAACAGAATGGACTAAGCGGAATTAAGGCAGATTTTGATTTAAAATGATTTTCTTCGTCGAAGAGTTGAAAATAAGATTAACAATGTCGAATTATTGCTCTATCGTTAACGGAAAAATGAGGTCGCAAACGTTCTAGTGCTGCTTGTCTCCACTAAGTGGGACCTTCCGTTGTGGCAAAAATGCAGAGTGGCTGTTTCCCTCATTTATCCTTAGGCACGTAACTGTAATCTACAGTTTTATCACACTTTAGCATGTCACACACTGTTGGTTTCCGAGGCAGAAGCACAATGTGATGCAATAAATTACCTTATTTCGCCAATGTTTCGGTAGTTGGGTATAAGCACAAATGCTCAGGAGAAATCGCAGGTACAAAGCTGCAAGTTACCGCATCTAACTCAAAAATACATTAATTGTAGTCCAACTGTATGTCTTAGTAAGAACACGCACTATCAGTAAGTTCTAACTTGAACTGAGAGTTCTAGTTTTCAAAGTGTCAGTCCGAAAACGTTTTCTCAACGCCATGGATGAATTCGTCTGTGAGTTTCTTCTCATACTATTGTACAAAGCTTCCCTATCCCTTTCACAGTCAGCAGTTATGTACCCGCCAATTTTCTGCATTCAGTACATTTATCAGATGTTTAATGGTCAATATCGAGAAATATCACAAAATCGGTTACGCCATATGAGTTTCCATTTTCAATTTTACTGAGTTCATCTTAATTCTGACCATCTCCTCAATTTTTTTGACCGTCATTAGTCGTTTGCCGACATTTTTGTCTGCACTACGTATCCAGTCTACTCACTTGTATTGTTGCCCCACTTACATTCCGAAACCAATAAGGTATTGACAATACAGAGGGTTAGGTGAAAACTGTTGTTAACCCGAGTACAGAACATCCAACGGAGTGAACGTACTAGTTACGACGCTTCCTCCACAAATGATCTCAAAAGCACATCACTGCTCACAAATGAACATAGTGTGTTAACAGGCAGAAGCTAACCTCAAGTTTTTGGAGGACGCGTCGATTACTTGTTAACGATAAGTAAACATTATTTATTCATCGGTCGCTGTTGACATAAACCATCTCCAAGTAACTCAGAGAGTGATAAGATCCACTTACTCAAACTTACGTCACGTGGCTAGCATCAACTCATCCGTTTAGTGCGGCATTAACTTAATTCTCAACTGTTTACAAAGATTTGCAGCAAATGTAACAGAACACAATTTCAAGAAAAACTGCTGAAATGGAAAACATTTTATCAAATCAACTTTGTAGCTGTAAAAAAATACCTCAGGCAGTTCATGCATTTTGTTGAAGTGACGTTTTCTTTCTGACGGATCTGCTAAATAAACTTAGCAAAAATTCGTAAACACATTCGCATTTCATGATGTGATTCAGATCTCAAATTACGCCAACGAATAGCTTAGTTTCTTTCCTGCAGTGTTGTTAAATTGAAAAGTACAGTTGTAGACGTGTTCAAAAACAAAACTTGAACATCGAGTTAGACAGTCCGCTTGCTGCACATTCTAGACGCATTATAGATCAACCAAACAAAAGAAGCTAAAACTGAACAGTTCACCGGAAATAGAATGAAAACAAACGGTTTTAATTTCAGGGCTATACAACGTCATGTGGTCTAATACATGTGTATGACACATAGAAGCAAAACGACAGATACCATAAAACAGTAAATTATTTTCCCTGCACACATTTCATGCAAACAGATATTCCGAGAACTTCACGAAAATCAACCAAGAATACTGCTATCACAAGTGCAATACAATATGTTGGATATCAAGAGCCTCAATTTTCTCAGCTACAGCATAGGTCTTACCTACAGCCCGTATCAGTAGGATTTATAGTCTATCGAATACATGTTAGACCCATTTTGAGATATGCTTATGGATTACAGGTGCATAATGTCAACACCCAGCGGAGGCAAGGCATTCATCCACCGCGTTACTCGTGGTCTGTGGGAACAGCGGTTTGTTAAACCCAATGGAACGCAGGTAAATCTTCAGTAGATGCTTGTCAGATTGTATGCTAACCACAAACGGCTTATCGTTTTTAGCTAATGGGAAAAAGGAGGTGAATAAACCAGCGGAAGTGAATGCGAGAATCAATCTACTGTAATCTGACAGGTTATTGTCTGGACTACTGTTGTGAAACGGTCTACCATTCTAACATTTGTGCGCCAATCACGTGACCAGGTTTGGGTCACGCGGGAAGCTGAGGAGATCGGCTGGAGAAAAATTAGTCTGTGGGTAGGCGTTAATACTAAACCTCCGTGAACCGAAAACTCGTTCTTTGTAAATAACGCGATTAGTATTAGCCTAACTCCTAATTAAATTTATCATTAGCCCAGGTGCACGACTGAGCTCCAAGGGGATTTTTACATGACAAACAACACCCAGTTTTGATTTTTACCACATAGGTGAAATTCCCGTTTAATTTAGTAACATCAAACTACGTTGTATAGACCCATCTTAAAGGATATTCCAGAGAACCAGATTAATCGTCTCAGAAGCTGTTAACTTTCAGGACCTTCCTTTTCGTAGTGACGACACTGTGAACACTGTGTGTGATCCGTCAATTTTTCGAGCTATTATGTCACAGTTGTACAGAACATTCTTTTGTTTCATATAGTAGATTTTATGACGACCAGAAAAGGTAACTTTCTGGCTTAAATCATCAAATGTTACAAATTTTGAGCAAACTTAGGAAGCATAGCCTTAAGTCCATAAACAAAGGCGAATACAGATTTCATTTTCTAGCAATATGCGCACATTCCCACTTTTTGGAGGTTAATCCGCAGCTAAATTCAAACAATCTTGGGGATTTCTGTTATTCCGGATATTCTGTTGTGCTAATTGCACCTATCCATGAACTGCTGTGCAACCACTGTAATAGTTCCTCCATTATGTAGAATAATAATTCCGGTTACCTTAAACACAATTCCGGTTACCTTAAACACACTTTTTAAAGAAACGAATGCCATCGACGGTGAGGAAGTCTATGAAGATGACTATCACTCTTATATAATCCCATCTTTTGTACTGTTACCTGTTCATTAAATTAGGGTTAGATACAAATATCTTCGCCGCATTAAGAACTACTAATGGTGCATAAGTGGCTTCCCACTAATCCTCGAATTCCTGACCATATGATTATGGGTAAGAAGTATTAGTCTAGTCCTAATCCTCATCAAGAGAGTGAATATAGTTATTGATTAACGTTCAGCAATACATTAAACATAATGCCTGTGTCACCCAGCTATCAGGTTATTTGCACCCTGCTGTTGGCACATAACGCCTGCATGTTCTATTTGTCTGGCATACGACATTACAATTGATCAAACAATTTGCTAATTGTAAGCAAGAGTAGCGTGTCCACAACTTTTATCAGAAGAAACACTACTGTACTTTTATCTACCGGATAAAAACACTGACGATGGCGAAGTTCATAGCAGTTGTGATCGCCTAAACAGCGCTGGCCTTTAAACCAAACGAGCTAGCTTATTGTTTGGTCATCTCAGCGGAATGGTTCCAATAGCCTGTTCATATTTAAAAGCAAAGAGTTGAACCGTTCACCGTGTGTTTGACCATCTTGAATGGAGACAGAAGTCATCGTGCTATTTCTGAGTGGTAACCCAAGTAGAAGGCTGCTCAACCGGATTGATATTACCGGTCTCATCTAGACTATTTAATAATTGATGAAAGACCTTTTCAAATGTAATGGTCTGATTAATTGCGAGCTTGTTGTAAGTGAGAGGTTTCTCATTATGATCGAAGGATGATTATGTTAGACCATGCCCATCACATTTCATTCTCTCTATTGCTCGCTGCTGTACAATAAAACATTATGCACACTATGAGAACTAAATTTGTTTTCAAAATAACCCAGCTGTGAAAGGTTTGCGGGGGAATGCATGCCACTTCTAACAGACTACATACCGGTGAGATTATTGTTGCACACATGTTTTTCCGCATGTGAACTGGCAAGGAAACGATAGGGTCCGTTATTTATTAGTTCCGAATCACAAAACGGCAAATGTTCTTATGTCACATAAAAATTGTGTTCAAGGGAAGGTATAGTACGCAACTCGACAAAATATGACAACATAAACCGGAGTGCTTCATATTGTTTATTTTAAAAAAGAGGTTTGTAGACGTCGAAATCAATTACCGTTTACTCGTTATGTTATTTGCAGTAGATGTAGAGAGATACAAACATACAGAGCTTCAGTCTGCATTTGAGTAGATGACAGTTACTGCAACCACATGTCATGAGGTATCAGATGTAAAATTTTAGTGAAACTGGGAATAAAATTTCAAAGTCACTTTAAAACGAAGACGGGGAAGACATTCAAATTGGTTAAAAACTCACAGCTGGACAATTAGGTTCAGTCTGTCTGAGGATTGAAAATAATCCATCTTGTAACTTGCAAAATTGAGAAGCGAGCTTGAATTGTGTGTTATTGAAAAAGCTAGCCAAGTACTGTAAAACTTCAACGCAGATATATTACCAGTTTTCTTGAAAAAAATGGAACGGTATAATTTATTGGACGCTCCGCTTCGATTTACTCCTAGTTACACTTGAGCTTCCGGTTATCTCATTGAAACCAAGGAGAGATATAATTTTGAAACGTATATCAAGTTACTGATGACCGCCTTTGATAATTTGATGTAAACTTTGTTTCAGTTAAAAACAAGCAATGTAGAGGGGCAGTGTATAAACATGGAATGTACACAAGAAGCTTCAGTAGAATCACGTGCTACATTAAGTGAGTGCTTGAAATAGAATCTGACTCTGTGGTCTTCTAAACTACCGCTGGAGGCACATTGCATGATATCCGGTTGTTTGTATGAAAGACATACATCCTGAAAACAGTTGGATAACATAAGTTTCGGGTTAGCAGAACATAAACTAGTCTCAAAGTAGACCATAAATAAGATTAACACGTAATCAGGTTCAAATTTGTACTTTTGTTTATCGAAAATAAAACGAGTAAATTGTAGGATTTTATCATTTTGTACACTATTAAATCGGCTGCCACTGTGTTTGCATTCGCGTGGATTGGTGAGACTATGATAACTGAAATAAGTGCGCCTGACTCTGCACTGGAGAGCATTAACGAAATATGGATTGAGAAAATAAATTTATACACACTTCATTTTGCTTATTTAACCATCAAATGTAACCTGTCATATTATCACAAATTTTGAGGTTAAATGTTATTGGTTACCATTTTCTAATTCTTATTTTCTCACTGGACTTACTGTTGCCAATGGTTATGCTATGTGGCACGCACATGACAGTAATTTTTGTCCAGCTCTCAAAGTGACTCGGACATTATGGTGTGTTGCATTACTTTGATGGAAGACAGTTTTTGGCTGCTTATTGAAATTCGCACCGATCTTACTAAGCTTCCGTCGGCAATGGGAGCGGCAAAACATTGATCTGAAACTGACAACGTAGTCAGCCTGTTCTTTTTAATTAGAAGTCCTTCATCTGAGCTCAAAACAACTTCGTCATATATTGAGTTGCCAGTCAGCATACAGAACGAGGCTGAATTTTTCATGAATACATGTTTGTTACAATAAATACTGCGATCATTGTAAAGCAATGCCATGTGTCGTAACTTAAAGTTTTTGCGTTTTGTGGTAAGTCTCAACCAGTACAGACAATATTTACCACAAAAAGTGTTTAAATCTTAGATGTTCAGCTAATGCGAACGCTCTCATTAACATCAAACGGGTAAGATGCTGCTCAGCCAAAAAGCCCCACAACTCAGGATTTTTGTAATACTTTGCAAAATCCTCTGCCTTCGCGATCATGACAGGTTAAAGGACTGAGTCCTTTCTGAATTTCAATATTCTCAGTGCCAAATGAAACCGCGTTTAAGGGGTAGGTTTCAGAAAATTGTTTGGAATACAAGAGATTGAAGTTCTGTTTGTATGTACGCAACATAAAAATGAATAACAATTAGAATACAGAAAGGGAGGTATGGCTGCGATATGGACAGTCAATTATGGAGCAAGCATACAACAACAAGCACTGACAAGCTGCTACTGTTATCAAAAATTGCACACCATTTCGAACTGGTTTGGGCATTCGAAACTGTTAGACATGAAAATCTGTTTTCGAGGGAAAAGACGACTATTTTGATATCAGATATATTCATTTTGGAGTCATACGGCGCTCATTTATAAGCATAATAATGTACCGCATGCTGAACAAACGTCCATGAATAATAAACACCAGAAATTGCTGTGACTTCACATCCTCCCTGACTTGGTCCTACAGCAATTCTTGTTCCATCACCTGATTCTTCATTGCATTTTTACGACCCGTATTCTGTGTTTCAATATAACTTGACAGAGATCAACGCAACGTGGGGCGAAAACCTGACTGAAATAATTTTCTGTTGTTTGTTTTCCTTTTTTAACAAAAGTGAAATTTAAACAACATTTTGCGCGTCCAACAACTCTTTTTGATTTCCAGTGTAGAATTGAATAAAGCTGGTTATGTGTTGGTTTTGAAAATAATACAGTAAAAGAGCAATTAAAAGTAGAACAAAGAAGTAATCATATTCTTAAAATGTGAAAACTCAGACAACCAACAAAACGCCCTACAGCGAAAATCAACTTATTACCGTTGACTTTAGAAGTGTTGCAACGCTTTAAGGTTGTCCATATAGTCACACTGGTTACAGATTTGGAATAATATTTGCAATGTGAAAATTTATTCACAACACATGAAAGCAAGATATACTGTATGGTAAACATCGTAATATTGAAAGAACACGGCTTGATGTCTCGACGACTCATCTGTTTTGGAGCTCAGATGAGAAAAATCAGTGACAGTGATTCGAACTGAACGGGGTTCGAAGGACGTGACGACGGATGTTACGTCTCACAGTTTAAAACGGTATCACTTCTGATTTGTGGATAGTACATGTAGGGTGAGTGGTGTCATCGGAAGTCAAATCTCCTTTTTCCACCTGGTCCTGGCTCCGTTTTTCAAGGGCAACCCAGAACACACCCTTGGCGCACTTTTGACGGAGATTTCCTGTTGTTCCTTTGCAACAACACCAATTCATGACAGTGCTCAAATCTAGGCATATACTCTAAAGTACGCTATTCTTACGGAAAAGTTTGTGTTTAATTATAAGGGAGTAAAACGTACTAGTTAAATGAAGTGCAGTTTACCAGAGTTTCCGCTTGAGTAACTGGAGATATTTCACCTAAATTCAATTGTTTTCTGTATGTTATATTTGACAACATTCAATCTAATAACTCACGTTTAATCACGGTAATATCAGAAGTACCGACGGGACAAAAAACCGTTTTCGATCATTCTTTCTCAGGTCGTTACAATTACACAGGTTTCATCAAGAAGTCAGGAGACAGAGCGCAAACGCAAGAATTGGCTGTTAGAGAATGACAATGAAGGCACACAATAATTGGTTAGGCCCACAGCGGATGTTGACTGGATGTCACGTCACACGTTCAGGGGCAGATGTTTGTGTTTGGAACGCAATTAATTACTCTGTGGCCAAGGTACTTGCACAGACTGAATACATCTGTTTTGAGCGCACAGGTTAGGGCTCCGTAACCTGCTGACATTCGATTTGGTCGGTAGATAACCCTAAAGGCTTTGCTGACGTTTATGCGGTGGTCCGTGCCAGCTAGATGTGCAACAGTGACCACACATCAATCAAGTACATTCCGAACACAAATATCTGCCCCTGACGGTGTGACGTGACATCCAGTCAGCGTCCGGTGTGGGTCTGCCCAGTTATTGTGCGGGGACTATTAGCGGCCTTAATTGTCATTCGTTAACAGTCAGCCCTTGTTTTTGCGGTTTGTTTTCCCACATCTTGGAGTAATTGTATTGACTTGAGAAAGAATGACCGAGATTGTAAGATTTCCGCACTAAATGTTTATCAATGACCGAGATTATTTTCCATCACACTGTTGGTTCATGTTCTCTCAGTCTATTGAAATTTTGGCTAACCTACCGTAAGCGTTTTATTGCCATGATTGTTTGTCCTATGGAGGTCGATGGTTGAAAGCTGTGTTTTGACCTTGCGAGTAAAATAACTAGCGTCCCGTTCAACCACATAAGTAAATGGTGTACCACCAGATAACATCGATCAGGTGCACGGAAAGTACTTTTTACTTTCAGAAAGTGATTGACTTTCCACGACTTGAGCTACGAAAATTACAGAGAAAATTAACGTATCATCAGGAAAACTGTCTGCTGCTAAACCAATATGAAATTGTCCCAATGGGAATTTTTAATTTCAGGTGAGAAAGCTTTCTTTGATTTTCAGCAACAGTGGTGGAACTTTTGCAAAGTTACACGAGTTGTACAGGTGGACAACCGCCAAATTACAAAGCTACAGTGGGTACGTTGTTTTCTTCAATGCTGCTAACCATCTAATACGCATTAAATTACATTATCTTAAATAATTGTGAAGTCTTAAAAGTTAGAATCAACTGGTTCCTTCGGAACTCCGCAAGCATACAGTTTCTTGGGCTCATATGTCCTTACATCACAAGCTCATCGATATCAAGTGTGCCATAACAAGAACATTTGGATCTGACGGACAGCTTGTCAATAGATAATCGATTGATTGCTCAATAATGTTGCTTAGTCCGGGGCCGAGACAGCTTCGTCAACAAAACTCATTAGCTAAGAAAAACCTGATTGAGCTTTCTGTTTATGGTAGATTCAGGTGAGTTCAATAATAATGAATTAAAATGACACAATAGAACCCGGAGTTTACAAATTCGGCGGATGATGTGGACAATGGATTGGTCATATAGAGAGAGAGTAAGCAACCGTTGTTTGTGTATTTCAGTGAAATTATAACCCTACACTGTCATCGACTTGCGCCCACGTATGACCATGTGTCACTTCGGCCAAACGATTTGCCATCCATCAGTTTTTCTCCGGTAGCTTTTTACGCGATCATCTATGATTGGTTTGTAAGAGATCGCTAGTAAAAAAATGTTCGTAAGTGTAAAATGTGACGTTGGTTTAGAGGACAACCGGATAACCCGCTACTGATGTAGGGCATCATGAAATAAAACGGTCTGAAACTTTAAGTTCCTCCGCAAAATTTGTGGGACGAAAGAAGGCCTTATTCACAGCAAAAATTTACCCAAACGAGACAGATTGAAAGTCCGGGTAGTTCAATTTTCAGCTAGAATGTGAAGTGCCTTTTAGCGGCTTCAGGGAATCCCTCTGTTATATGTTCGCTTAGTATAGTTGAAAGATTTTCTGTTTTGACTTAGCTAGAATCAAGAAATTCTGACAAGAACAAGTTGTGAAAAGCTACGTTTGGGCTGAACTTCAAGCAACAATTTAAACTGCATGCCCTCAAGCAATATATGCTCTACAACATATGCAACGGAATTATTCCGGGAGCTCAAAACTACCACAACTGGACTCAAACAAACAGCCCCCCACAGTATCACGTGAAACTCCCCAGTCTATCCGCCGATCAATCCACTCAGAATCGATTACTAAAGCAATTGACGCTAATGTCCCATAACGCTGTTGTGTTCATGTACTTACTTCATTTTTTCCTATACTTACCACCAAACCCAGAAGGTGTGGCTTTTGTTCCACGGTTTCCTTGCTGTAAATATTGTTCACACTGTTGAAAAAGAGTTACAATTTCAAGTTTATTCAGAGCACAAGAAATTTAATTTGAAGGACCTTCTAATAATTATCCGGCTTCATTGTTTCATTTTAACTCTCTACATGCAGAAACATTCTTCCAGTGACTGTTTCAACTGGATAAGTCAGCAAAAATATCTTTCGCATAAATAACATTGCACTATAGCGAATGGTTGAAAAGCTCATTGATTATTCATCCAGTTAGCATGGCACAAATCACCTCGGATTCAATGAATACCATAAATTACATGGCAAAATAGCACGCTTACGTAGCCATAGGTTTGATTACTATGAACATAAGGACTACGGGTCAAGACCACCCACTTTGGTCCAATTTCCAAAAGACACATTTTACAAGTCATGTTACTAACCACTCTTGACATTTCTCCACCCTCATACTAGAAATGTTTAACGAATAAAACGGCGTGATATTGGCTACACCTGACAAATTGGAAAAACTATCTTTCGAGATGAATTAGCAAGAGCTTGTAATTGAGCCTCAACTGTCATTAGCCATACTGTGAAAAGTGCTTGCAACCAAAATCCATCTCCTTAAGGAGATTACTAGTCCGATTAAATTTCCTGTACAGCTAGCAAAAGAGAAAAAGAAAACAGGAGACCAGTAGATTCCGAAGTGAAAAAGTCCACATTCCCTATTTTTATTAAAGAACAGACAAACATCTGTTGGATAGCGGACCCGTGATTAGAGAGGAAGTTTTGGTAGTAAGCGGATTTTTGATGAGAATAAGTTTCAAGTGAGTGAGTAGGTGACAGCCCCGAACTAACACATTCTGTAAATGAACCTCGAAGACTCGCACAGTGTCGGTTAAATGGAAACTGCAGATAGGAATATCGAACCGGGTGAGAAGTATGGATGATGAAATAGTCATTTTGAGGGAGGCGTTGGCAATTCTGATTATTTCTATGACCCTAACAGTTTGTTTAACAAAGTGGCAAGTTTTCACTTCGTGTTACCTGTACAAACCTTTACAAATGTGCGTGATAGTCCACTGAATGTAACGGACAGATAGGAAATTTGTTTATCGGAGAAAAATATTCAAAGACCCTATCAGATAAAGTTCGTTTGTTGGTTTGTCTTTTGTTTTTAAAATAAATGGTACGTGACAAAATTATCCGTAGCGCATGTTGCCCTTCCATTACAGAGTAGGTGAGTTGTTTCGATCTGACTGAACGAGCACGGCCATATTATCGGGTTTGGTCGACTCGGTAAATTTCTCCCCTTGGAATTCAATATGGTTGTTCCTAGTTGGTATAAAATTGAACAGAACAAACTTACACTCGTTTGTTTGCCAAAATTCTGTCAAACTCGTTCGTGATCAATCTCTAAATTGCGTGATACCGTGGACCGGGTTCTCTGGTTCAGTCTTGTTTCATATTCACAATGGATTATAAACAACAACAGCAAAAGTAGTTTATGTAAATTTCCATCAAAAGTGGCAGTCCTTTTGACAAACACGCGGTAGACTTAGGTTCACTTCTAATCCGGACAGCGATGTGTATTATTGATCGAGTCTAACTAGAATAAAGCCTCATTCTAGTGTTTCTATTTGAAGATCGTCGGCAAATGTACATCTCAGTAACTCAACTAAGATCTAGTCTGATGGGTTTTCAACTTGGAACACATCAGTATCCCTAATTATTTATTGGCCGTCAGCAAACAGTGAACAACCTGAACTTCTATAAATCACGTGATTGTGGCACTCTGTAAGCCGACACAGAGGCTGCCAAACAGTTATTACAGGAGTGGAATCTTCCTAAGAACGACAACAAATTCGCGTGTACGTCTTTCGATAGCAATTCAGCAAGTAATACAACGTCAAAATCTTAACTCCTACCGCTGATCAAATATATCAACCGGATTTTCTGGTTTGTCTCTATGGGAGACAAATGTGTTGGAGAATCAACACTGATCAGAATTCTCAAGTTGACCATCACTCACATTTGATCGCAGCGTTCGCATTCACATAGACTTTCCAGCCAGCCTCTTCCGAAAAGAAGCACTAGACTTGAGTTTCCCCCTCATTAGAGCTCGTCAGTAGTGCATATCCTTGCCACGACCGGAATTTGAACTCCGGCCATTCCAATCATGAGGCAACCGTGTTGACCACTGCGCCATTGACCTCACATTAGGCACGACCGAATTATCAAATCTGAACGCTCAACCACTCTCGCTTGTGAGCAATGATCAGGTTGCCCTATCGTCTCACAAGTGAGAGTGGTCAAGCGTTCAGATTTGATGATTCGGTCGTGCCTAATGTGAGGTCAATGGCGCAGTGGTCAACACGGTTGCCTCATGATTGGAATGGCCGGAGTTCAAATTCCGGTCGTGGCAAGGATATGCACTACTGACGAGCTCTAATGAGGGGGAAACTCAAGTCTAGTGCTTCTTTTCGGAAGAGGCTGGCTGGAAAGTCTATGTGAATGCGAACGCTGCGATCAAATATGTGATGATCAACTTGAAAATAAACCAACTCCCCGACTACTCATCAGTGATCAGATTTTATTGGAATGTCACACATCCAGACTCCATAATGTTCAGTCATTTCAATATAAAAACTTTATGACAACCAGTTTTTCATTCACTATCTAACTTGTGAAGGACCTGAATAAGGAATGTGCAATTTAGTAGATCCAAACAAGTTGAAACAACGAAAGTGTACAGAATATGACTCAGAAGTGTGTTGTCCGCACACTTTCTTCTCCCGAACTGGTGGCTCATTAGAATGGTCCCTTGTCAACTGTAACTAACGCGTCCTACGGTGTATGGGTTGAGTCGTTGCCAGCCTATCGTCTGCTTACTGGAACTAGGTTGCAATTATCATCTCGCTATATTGCTTCAACAGTTCTATTATGTCCATAAAAATTAGTTTTACAACTGTATTTCTATGTCCAGATACCAACGGAAGCTATTGCACCAATTCACTGACACCGGCCACATCCCCACTCTGATCATTGTTTAATCTAACTCAGATTTCATTGTACCAAGGTAATGAAACTCATCTTACCTTTGCTGGTTAGCATAACTCGACATGAATTGTGGTCAAATTTCAGGTACACATTTAGTCATCATTAGTTGTCTGGCCACCAAAGAAAAGGGAGAACCATGAGCAACTTACACGCACAGCTGACTGACACGTATAAATTCTTAAAGCTGGATACAGTTAGAAACAATGTCTTGCATATATCTATCACCAGAGTTTCTGGCCAATTTCTCCTTTATTGTTTCAATTTTAGGAATCAAATGCCTCATTAGAACAAGTTTTGCAGTTTCACGGGTTTGTGAGGATGAAAAAATATATCTATCAACCTTTCTTAGACTGTTTTAAAGCTCATCACCTCAGCGATAGACCATTTACGCTAATCTTAACCCACCCGAGTGACATACTGAGCAACGCTCTTAATCCATGTCGATTGTCATTTTTGATTTGTACCATGTCATTCCAAACGGCGACTCTCATGATCGGATGATGGGCACCCGGTGTTCACCAGACAAATAATCTTAGCTTATGCCTTGCAGAACGTTCACCTAATATTCTATCATTTTTTAACGGCTACTATTGTTGCCATTCAATTGTCCAACCAATTCCCTAGGCTACTGTAAAGTATTCAGGTAGTTAAATATTACCACTCACTAATTTTAAACGGAACACGAGTTTTCCGTGATTGTTAGCTTCAGAGATCTCATGTTTTACACACAGAAACCGAACTCAAAATGTGACAGCCACAAGCTAAACCTTGATTAAACATTAAATTGATTTGCTTAAAAGTAACTTGGCAACTCTCATAATTTGTGTGAGATCTCACAATAAATAATCGATTTTTCGGATGGATTCAAAACATTGAGAAATAAAGCCCTCCAAAAATGGCAAGCGCTTTGTCAGCTCGCCCAGGTTATCAAGCTTGAAGCTCGAAAATTTCACGTTTGGAATGAGTTACCGATTCAGTCTAGTGCGCCGTGTAAAATCAACTGAAGGATCCTACGGATTTATCGCCTAGGAAGGATTCCTCAAACAACTCACGATAGGGTCCACCAAAGCCACTGTTAAGCATAAACTGTATTACTCATAAATGTGTGTGGCAGACTTCATAAGTTAAATGAGTGCTTACCGTGTCACCGCGCTCTCTCTCTCGCTGGATCAAACCCACCATAACTAATCAATACGCATATTAGACAGTCATCAGATTTTTCCAGTATTCATTAAATTTCATTTAGTTATGACAGTTGTGTTGCTAGCTACTTTGTTCAGTCGACGAGCAGTTCACAGATTTTAGTACAGATGAAAATATGAGAAAAGAACTAGTTCGGAAAATACATTACACTCTTTATCTCGGTGGGGACTGACAAGTTGTATGTGGCTATTTTTGTACGGGTGAAATAAGCACAAGCACTCTCAAGTGAACTTTATATCAGCAGATTAGGGAAGGCTTTGGACAGAACGAGTGGTGACAACTATCGCAAACACGTACACTGGTACAACTCACTAATTTTTAATCAAAAGCTATCTAAATTTACAATCATTCAGCAATCTGTGAGAATGTAACCAGTCAAAATCACATGAAATCAAATCTCTCAAGGGGCGTGGGAACGTCTGCCTTGTCTTTGGTGAACAATTCACTCCTTCACTTTTTCCAGTTTAAAATTTCTCACTGTCAGTGTAACGTGACCCAGAAACTGGGTTTTGCAATTTGGTTCAATGTTTGCATCTGGCAAGACCACTTCATCTCATTGGGATGGATATAACCAGTCCGTTCTTATTTTCAGCCTACCAGCGTTCCTATTAGCCTCGCGACCTTGCTCAACATTGAACTCAAATCAACCCAATTTGCTAGTCTTAACTAGACATCAAAACATTTCAAACTGAAGGATGTTTAGTATGAGACATTCATTCGAGTTTATCCTTGAGTTATTGCCGTTTATTCTTTTGAATACGACGTTAAGTGACCGTGAGATTTCACAATTTGTCACCAAAACTTTGAGTGTCCGCTTTAGTATTGGCTAATCAAAGACAGCACTGCCTTAGACGGGTTCACTGAAAGAATATTTGAGACTTTAAAAATAGTTTTATCCTAACTGAATAATAAGTTTTTATGCTTAGAATTTTACTGGGATGTTTGGCTGATTGGCAGGATGACTGGGTTATGTTTTTCAAGCAAACGAATCAAACTCAAGTGAATACAAATGGATGAATTTTCATTCACTACCCTACATCTTAGATCTTCGTCCATTAAGACTTTGTGCCCTGTTTTGTGAAGCAAATCAGCAAACCGAACCGCTCGTACTCATCAAGTGGCGCAGGCTGCCATTTCCTTAATAATATTATCAGCACCGACTAGAGTAAAACTTTGATGAGCATCGTACTGTTAAGCTCGACGTAACTAATCAGAATGAGTAGAAATGCGCCGAACTGTTCGCAAAACACACTAGAGTTCTTTGTGTTATCAAGTAATTTAATAGTTCAGATGAATATACAACTATAATAACAGTTTGTGCCACATTACTTTGTAGAACGACATATTTCGATGATACTAGTAAATAAATGAGTTCATTATCAATATAATCAATCTGGTTGTAGTATATAGCGCGGAAGATCACTGACAATAATGGTACTACAAACGCAGGAAAGGATGGTTCTTGAGCCATAAATTACACAGCCAATCATGTGCAGTGAATTAATCTAGACAGAGATGAATCGTGAATATGTTGATCATTTCGCATTTATTTTGCTTCAAGAAGAGTTTGGTTGGATACCTTGTGCATGCTTGAATTCTCTCTTGTTTGTGTACGGTCTACCTGTTACTTTGCACCTTGCCTTTTAAGGTATTCAAACCTCCTTTGTGGCTTCGAGATTTATCTGCGGAGCCAGTTTGTTCCGTACTATTCCAAATGCCACTATGTTTCTTGGAGTATATGTTCACGTTGGACGTGTGTATCATTGAGTTTATTTTGATACACGTCACTTGAATTTGAAGTATGGGGTTCAGCCACGTGACGGTTGTATAATCCCATTTATGATCACTTGTTCACCAACTGGAGCTGGCGGAAACGTTTGCTATTCGATCACAACACAGCAGTGGTGAATGAACAAATTGCAACTTCCCCTTCTGAAAAACTATTTCGCACAAGACGCTTGCATCGGCTAGAAAATGTTGGGTACCATAATGACAGAAACCCACTGTGCAAACGCATACGCATATCACCTGTTTGGATTGAAAGAAGCCCAGTCCACCTGAGACTACGATATCCTCACCAAACGAAACACTCAGTTTGTTGAGACGTAGACTGCGTCGTGGAGTTACTTCAAACAATTCTTGAAGAGTCCTAACCAAGATAAACCAAGCAAAATCCCACCCACAACAGATGCGAAATTTTGATCTGAGGGGTTTGCAGCTGGCCTAAAAATGAATATAATTCAATATAATTGTGTTCCGTTGGATGGTGAGAGAATGTTTGTTTACAGGTCTGAATAGGTTGATGTCATGAAAATGTAACATGAAAAGATCGTTGGTATCTGTGAAAGATGTCACCAGGCGAAAAATCTGGTTTTGTCGACATTTCTGGGATCTCAGTTATTTTCGCGTGATCCTTATGTAGACCAGGCATTGTGGTTTCCTTGAAATGTGCCTATTGTCGGAAGTAATATCGTATCGGAAATTTTCAAAAGCACAACCGCCACTAAAAGCGAATCACTCGGTTCAGTTGTTCTGGATCACCTTTAAAAATATGCTCTACCCTTGGGATGCAATCCAGCCCTCTCTAATCAACTCCGGAAGTTTATTCATCTCAGCATTTTTCCAGGGGCCTCCTCCACATATGGGTGACATAAAGTTTACTCTGGAACCTGTTTGACTTCTGTCAAGATAGCATCCATAATGGAGACAATGCACCTTGTTTGCTGTGCAAACGCGAATAAGTTATGTATTCTGTTAGTGTTGTTTAATTTATTGTAAACTCTAAGTCTGCCATATCCTTGTCTGAAATTGAACGAGAGAGAACGAGAATTTTTAGTCTGAAAATTTTTTTAGGCAACCTGTATCTCTTATGATTGAACAGCTATTGTTGGTTTAAATGCATGTGACTCAAGCCCGATTATTTGCTCATATTATTTTTGTTCAAAATGGCTGAACAAGGTTGTATAGTAATCAGTCACGAATGCTTCGTCAACAACGTTTTTATCGGATGAAACCATGTTACAAATGCACTCCTTATCCAGTTTGTCAAGTCGTCCATCCTCCAAGTTTACGGTAAAACACCTTATATGGCTGTCCGTTCACTTCTTACAGTGCGGCAGTTTTTTTGAGGAGAACTTAACTGATGTTTTCAAAGGGAAACTTAACATATCGGCAAAGCTGATTAAGCATGACTAAGCAATAGTCCATCCAAAAACTTGTTCAGTTTTACCCAGCTGAAAGCAAAGAAGATAAAAATAACTAACAACGATCTCCTGCAAACCAGGTGAGTCATCGAAGGAAAGACTACACTAATGAAGCTATTAGAATAAGCCTGGTTGATCAGACATAGTGCTACCAAAACTGTATTTTCAGTCGTCTTAGTGACCTAGAATTAAAACAAACCAACTCTATAAACAATTTAGGTAGTTCAACCAAGACGAGGGTATGTTGTACTGGAGTGATAAAACAAAATCAAGCGATCTACCTTTCGCGCAGCTTCTACTGCACGAGTCACACCGAAATATTGATCTAACTCCGTCGTTCCTTGAGGCAATTGTACCGGTCTAAAAAATAATTATTGAAAGATGTGCTCATCCAGCTTCCTTTACATTGGTGCAGTAATCACACAAAAATCACCAGTTCTGTCCCTGTTTCTGCGTTTCGCTGGAAGAAACATGCAAAAAATGCCTGTCTACTTTAGTCTCTACCGTTTATTTGCTCGACTGCAAGGTTTAGAGGATTACTTTGTACATGGGGAACATAGGCGACAACTACTGGTGGGTATAATCAAAATGTGATTGAAGTTTTACGCTGTCACCAGAAAAATTATCATAAGAAAGTATTTCTCTTAGGAAGGGGCGGGTTTCTCATACGGTTGTCATCCTTGCCAACTTAGCATGCAGCGTTCAAACATTTATGAAACTGGTCACATTGAAACACCAGATGAAGGGCGTATGTCACGAAATATCTACATTACATGTCACTAAATGCCTGCAATAGATGTGTAAATCGAGATAGTAGAACGATAAACTTTGGTCGATTATTCACTGCAAATTTTGACATGGAAGTTGAGATACATCAACAGGGAATATTCAGAATAAACTAAAAGTACGTCCACAAGTGAACCTCACCATAATGAGCCAAAACTTTTGCCTGACAAACGGGGATTTGTAAAACCACGTTTGAATGGTTAATTACGCCAGAGGAAAGACATGGCAGAATCAAAAGAACGGAACAGAGATCAGAGCGATAAGTTTAGTCTGACAGACCCGTCTCCAAGCCACTTGTGGCCACTCACTCAACATTTTGTATGCTGTGGTTTTTTGTCTTACGATTGGTGCGCTCGTTCAACCTGAGATATAAGCCAGTGTTATCTATCCGAGATTGATTTCAATATGTTTCACAGACCACTTTGTTTTCTGTTAGTTTCCTAGTTAAGGTTAACAGACCACTGAGTGACATCATTCCAGAGAGTTAACTGCTGTTAGCCCAACTGCTTAAGTGCGATGCAATTTATGTACGTTTTCTTTCAAAAGATCACTGGTTATCCTTGAGTACTTAACGAAACAATATCCACTACTGTACTCAGCTTATGTGTTCCCTTTTCTTGTGGGCTGAAATCGACCACCAATCATTCCGCTGTTCGCAACAGCCCGCCTCAATACGTTCTGGAGCCGCGTTGAATGCTTGTTCAATTACAGACCACTCATAAGCAGGTGATCGTTCCCAACCCAAAAAGGAAAGTGCGACGGTTAAGGAAAGTAATTCATTTACCTCCAGGTAATTCCGGATATTGGGACCCCAATCTTTAGTGGTAAGTGTCTGGGTTAAAACCTGAAGCCTATTAGTGGATCATGGGTCCAAACTTGTGGACATCTGCCTTGTTTTTTCCACCTTTCTGGACCAAAACAGTTCGAACTTGGAGTCTCAAATCCGTTGATAACCATTGGAGTCAACTGCTTGCACAGAGATCTCTGTATATTTTGTAAGCGAAACGAGTGTTAGCACAGTAATCAAATATATATCTAGATGGGACAGAATCTTCTTTGCTTTCGGCGCATGGCAACCGCTCACGAACCGTAGTCACCGTGTTTTTGCAGTTATTCGTCTTTAATAACCTGTGACTGTAAAGAATGAGGGCTCCGTCAACAAACCTGAGTTTAGTTTCGTGCACACCTGCTCATCCAATCGGATACGTTCAGTGAGTTGAACAGGATAAGATCACCCACTACAAAGCGCAACACGACTTGTAGCCATACCACACACGAACGGACTGACGTATCGTGTTTAGCTCAGGTTTTCCAGTCAGTCATTCTTAAACGCAATGCGATCACTGTGCTCATATAGTTTTTTCAACTAACGTCGTCGGATGAGCAATGCACTTAAGAGACCGTGAGAAGTGGCCTGGAAACTTTGAGTATGAACTAACAAGTGGTAATTAAAGAAAATAAACGATGAAATTATTCCAACAAACGATCGTAAATGTTGTGGATATCATTTGTAGCCGCTCTAGTTTCGCCGTCAAACATGAAGGCGAATAATAAAAAATCCGACCAGAATCTGATTATTCCTAACGGAAAAAACGATAACCGATTTAGTTGACTCACTCGCAACCGGTACGTCAATTTGCAAAACTAGACAGTTCAGATCAAGACAATGTAAACTTAGAATAATGCCTCCAAATTGTACGCTATACAACCGTGTACCTAGTAAAACCACGTACGTGAAAACCTCAGTAAAACCAGGGCGATATTTAGTTATTTCAAGTTTTTATAAATTTTAAATACAAGCGTTAAACAAAAGGAAACATTTGAGTTTTATACTTACAACTGATTGTGATGTGGGTAACTTGTTTACAACTCCACTATGGCACTGCTTAACAGCCTGAACCCGGATGTGTACCGAACATGGCGCAAGTGAACTCCAGTTCATAGGCAGAAAAGAGGCAAAAGCTTAGACACTTTACCAGTCGGCGAATAAATATATTCGAGTGATACGGGATAATTCACCACTTACCATAACAGGCTGATCGGTCACCTGGACAACACCAGTTGGTAAGATCCATAGTAATTTCATAGGTTATCGAAAGATTAGGCTGTCTAATTATTACGCCAGTTGTGTGCCAGATAGTGCGCGGTCAAAATGTCAAACGATTTTGATAAGGCCACACATTAGGATTATCAGCTATCCCCAATCCGAATTATGCANCGGTCAAAATGTCAAACGATTTTGATAAGGCCACACATTAGGATTATCAGCTATCCCCAATCCGAATTATGCATATTTGAATGAAATCTATCATCTAGACGACTAAAACTGAGCCCAGTAAACATGAGTTATGTGTGCTTAGTTGTTGGATCACGACGAACTCCAAAGTGATACTTATCTGGCAGCTTCTGGCGTTCGTACGACCACTTGTTAGACCACTTTCAGCTAATCAGTACCTTCTCTTTAAAAAGCTTTACAAATTGAATGTTGTAGAAACTCTTCTTACACTACACAACTACTGCTTGCATAGCCATAAACTTGGTGTTACTCCCAAAAGCCGTCGAGCCGGGTTACAACATCCGTGATAGTGATCGTCGGTCCTCCCACGTTACCACAGATAAACTTGTTTACAGCAAAATCCTTACATAAACCACAAATGACCTTCACGTTGTTGAGTCAAAAATTAAGTGACTACATGAGCTAGGTGCTTATCAGTTCTTACAACAAATTGTTCTTAAGTTTGTTCTAGACAGATGGTGAGTGATTTATCGAAAGTGGGGTATCTTCAGTCGTTGCAGTTATCTGATCGATAAAAATCTTCACAATGTTGTCTGAAGAGTTATTATTTAGGGATTTGAGCCAATCAAAAGCGTTTATCTATTGGTATGACAGTAAAACTACCATTCTCACTCGTTGTGTGTCATTCATTGGTAATTTACACAACATTTTAAGGATCAGAAGAAATCATGGAACGCTGTAGATTGAACGGTGCTGATAATGCCTGTGAACCCCTAATACCGTTTTGGAGGGCTTGAAATGATAAAATAAATTGGTATTTGTTTTTAAATTGCGAATGGGAACCAGTTGGAGAACACTAGGGGGAAATAAACCCAATCACAACTCAACACGCTTGCTATATACGTCACTGAACATGCAATAACCAACAGATGACTGACAGCAATCACGACAGTTTGGGAGTAACTGAACCCTAATGTAACGGTTCTCATGATTAAGCTGTCAGAGGACTCAGTTCAGTAGCATGAAGATGTGCGGTAAGCCTCCTTTTGAATTTATCTATTCACGTTAATTTCAGAACAGACTCCGGTGGTTTTTTCTGGATTGGACACAGTGGGACATGAAAGGTTGCTGTTAACGCGTCAGACGGGTCATCTGTTCCGGCAGTTTTGACGATCTATCTTTTGGGCTGGTTGGCTAGATCAGGTGAACGCAGTGACGCAGTGACGAACTTGACGAAAGTGCACAGAGCAACTTACCTGCGACGTAAATAATGCACCGATATTCCAGTTTGTGCGGCCAATCTGGATAAGTGAACGAACGAAGCATCTTAACCAGCTTTAATTCTCAGTGATAGTAACACTCTTCGCTGAAAACAGATGTCAAGCCTGAATACTTTGCTCAAAATATGGGTGCATTCACGAATTAAGCGTGATAAAAAACAGTCCGAGAGAAACAGTACAAATGTCAAATGAGTATCCGAAGCAACAAGTTGATTGAAAGTTGTCTACAAACAGTTACATCAAAATCATTTTCCTGGCCATTCGCACTGTTCCACTAGGGACGACGTGTTAAAAGAGAGACTCCAAGGTCTTCAAGTTACTTGCCGATAAAACACGATTTTCTGTACTATTTTACCCTCTTTTGCCACGCTTTAATTTACGGTCACAGTTTAAAATCCACGACCAACCTTCATCTCATGCTCACTCAGTTCCTGATTAATAGTGACCACCTAGTAGGCTCACCCTGAATAAGAGTACACACGTATGTTATGGATCGACGGAATAAGGTGCAAACGCCGAGTGCATAGTGTTGCTCCGACCACACTGAATTCGAACGCATAGTTGCCAGAATGTTCTTGCATTCAACAAGCCAATCAGACTCTCTATATTGATGGCAACTGTGGATTGAACGTAAGGGTAACCAAAACGACTAGGTAATAAGCGTGTATATCGGAGTTAGATTCAAACTCGGCAACGGAGTCTTCACTTATCAGAAAGCCACTGACTACAGTTGAAGAGATGCAATTAGAAAATTAAGTCAAAAGATTCAGAGTCCATGAAACTGAAACTGAGAACAATCAACAAAGACTAGCTCATTACGGCGAAAGATTATGTTTGCAAGAGTTAAGAATGAGACGACAGTAGTCGTTTGAGGTACCAGCTCATTGGAAAATATTTGCTGTAAACCTACAGTCCATAGTGAGCTATGTCCATCCAATAGATGAGACTTTGGTATGCAACATGGATTTGCCAGTTACGATAGCGGACCATTTCTGTCCAAAAATAACAAGGTCGATCGCAGCAATTTATTGATCGGAGACTAAGACATCCAAATCCTTTTACATTTCCACCATAGCAGAACTAACCAGAGAGGAAGAGCTGTGTGAATTCGATTGCATCCATCTATCCAGTAAACATAACTGGATCTAAGTTAATGAAACAGCTATCGTTACAAGATGATAGGGGGATCACTAACCGACGAATTTCCATGTAACTCGCATTTACTAGCATGAGCATAGAGAAATACCTATGTGCTCTAACATTTAAGACCTGGCGCTTTCGGCCAATAGATATTAGTAATAGGTTGAACAATGAGCAGAGCACAAACATATTTTGTAGCGGGATATCGTCAAGGGCTCTTTTAAATTGTATTCAAAAATCGTGACAAATTTCAGTTCGACAGCAACCTGCCACTTTGATTCGCTTAACTGTGATTTTTCCAAGCTGACTAATTGTTGCGCCCGCAAAAGGTGCTTAGACTGGGGTGTTGTTTAGCGCACGAAATTCACTGCAAGGTATGTGAAAACGCAGAACGAACGAGAACACTACTTTGAGTGACTGACGTGTATCCGAACTCGCCGACAACAGTGTATCCTGATTCGAGGACACGCCACACATAATGCACCTACACGGTCCCAACAACCACCTATGGCCCGTAGTCTTCTTGGTGTTAACCCCACTCCTTTGATTTTCATGCACAAGAGTCGTACTATACTACTCGCAAGTGGAGGTGCATGTTATACAAAAGTAATGATGTACAGTAATTCTGTCTCAAACAATGGCTAAGCTATTCTCGGAACACTTGACTTGGTCGCATTGTCATATCTAGGCATCCGGTCAGCTAACACCTGGAATCAGTATCCGATCTTGTCGATTGGACGCGAATAAGACACACTTGGCTGCATTTTCAGTACTTCTTACAGAAAATAAAGGACGGGCCAGATTATGCCGGATTATTGATCTTTCATGTTTCCAATATCACAACAGATGATAATTATAAGCTCTTCAATGTGAAGAAACAAAACAGGAATGCTGAAAGTCCGGTTGTGAAAATGATAGGGCTAAAAACATTTTCGATAGTGCTCTTGCAAAATAATTATTATTCAGTTGATTTAACCTCGCGAATATTAGTAAGTAATTACGTCATTCCAACAGCAGTTTCTGATGCGTTTTTTGTCAACCAAATTTAAAATATTTATAACTCCGTCTAATTCCATCGGGAAAATAACGTTCCATCGTTTGAACCATTCAGATACGAGGACAGTGTCACCATGAGGAATTCGTGAACGCTATCGTGAAGTCAATTAACCATTTGTACTGTTGATAACTCGTCTGAGTCTCCAATGGATCCCAGCATCAGGAGGGAAACCGTGGGAAAATCAGGTCCTCAGAAGTTAACAGCAATAGGCAATAACATTACTTCAGTTTCGAAGTTCTACACGACTATAACAACCTGATCAGACTTGCATCTAATTATACCAGAGAGATGTAACCAAGCGACTCTTGAAAGCTAAACAGTTCCTAAACCGGTCGCTTTTTAATCCACGGTTGACTCATTGGGGTTACATAGCATGTAATATTGATCACAGCTCTTAAGCCCCTTCAAAAGTGACTTAAATTACTCTCACTCCCAAAGACTTGTCAACCCCTCTTCCGAACAAACAGTAGATTCTAGTTTATTTTCTGTTCGATTCTCGCAGTAGCACATATCTTTGCTATGGATGACATTTGATCTATAGCCAGGTTCCTACAATGTGGTCTCGTTGACCACTGCTTCATTAATTATATGTCAGGCACGACCGAATTATTATATCTGAGCACAGATTCATTCGGGTGTGAGTGGTGTTCAAAATGACTGATCCTCTCGGGTGGACGCATAGGAACTGTCCCACTGATTAAGTCTTTTCATCAATTTACAATCAAAAACCGTTCTAACTTAGTTGGACATTGTGTTAATCATCAAAACGATTGTGACCCAACGTTAGCAGTGAATACGTCAGTCATGTAATGTGACGTCAACGACACAGTGGCCAACATGGTTGTATCCTGATAACGTGAGCTTAAATTAGCATCTCAGTCATAGTCGAGATATGTGCAGCATTCACGAAAGATAAAAAAACCGGCCCACCACTTCACCATTCTATTTCGAAAGTGTTAGCTATGGAGTCTGCGGAGATGCAAGGATATGATCCGGTGTAAATGGTGCCCAGTTTTTGTGTTAGATAAAATTCAGTAGAATTTATTAATAAATTGGTGGGTATTCGTCAAGATAAATGACATGAACTTTGAAGACAATCTCAATCGTAATTAGATACTACGTTTGGAAAGGTCAATTAATCATTGAAAGTAGATCCGAATTCTTGTTTTACCAAACAAGCATTTTGTAGCAAATAAAACCAACCACAGTATATTCAACGCACACGCTACTCAAACCTCCGACTATCCAGCGTCAACTTTGATGTCACATCTTGCCCAAGTATACAGTCAGTATCCTACACCAACATTCCTCCTTTCGACGTCTGCACCACTCACTTGAAAGAGTTGTTTCTAAAATCGTTTTCAGTCTCGATCTGGTTCCCTACTCCAACAAAAATATTCCCTAAATTCTTATTGATTTCACCGTTTCGACACTGTTTTGCAATTCGTTGTAGCATCTAAACACACTGTTGACTAAAACTACGTAGGTTACAACACAAATTAAGGTATTTTAGCAACGTTTTCCAATATGCGCTCCTCCGTTTCATAAAACCGGTTACATAACAAGTTTGCACTTAGATCTGTCAGTCAAAACGCGGCATAAATTTAGAAAACAACAGCTACTGCCTTCCGAAATTTTGCTTAATCTTACGGTGCAAAACCTTTCTATACATCATTCTCCTCTCTCTTGGCAACAATGTCTTACTCTTGCTCACCTTCAATACTTAAGCGAAAAGTGTTCAGAATGTTTATCTGTTTAAGTAACTGGGACAAACTTAGGTAAAAGCAACCTAAATTTACTGGGAACACGTAGTTGTCAAGGTCACATGGTAAACATGGACTTCGCATTTACGGTGCCTCAGCTCACCTTCCGTAGAGAAAACAGAGAATTTCACAATCTCCACAAAGTCTGTTTATGACTGGTCCAAACCACCGCAATACAAACAGCAGTAGCCAATCCTGAAACAAAATGGATTCTACGTCTGCTGTGTATTGCCTTAAAAATAGCTTACAGTTATAAAACATGGACATGCCATTTTTGAAACTGATAAACCAGAGCTTAAATCGCCAGGCATGTACCAGCTTCTTTCAAATTTTTTATTCGTTGATACAGTTTACAATCGCTTGTTAACAATTCAAAACCTTTTGAAGACAATAGCAAAGTACCATTCCTTTTTTAACAAATAGACTAGGTTCCCGCCGTACGGCTTTGCCAACATATCTGCCCGACTAACTAGCATGATTAGAGGTCATAGCAATGACACCCGTTTATTCTTGGTGAGCTGGTTGACAGAAATGTAAGAACGATTGGGACAGAACTGCAACTTCATCTATAGGTCGGCAATGTTTTTATTCTCAGAACATGTAGTCACATAACGCACTGAAAAGACCATCAACTGGAACAAACACATTTCGTCCACGATCCACTACAAGTCAAGATATGACCACCTTACGGGTGTATGGATAACTCGAAGATGGATTAGCAACGAGCATGATCTCAATTGGAAAGAGCCTGTGACAATTTACTCCTAAGTAAATCATACCGACAGAAAAACATCAGGCAGGCAAATAAGCTTCAACACGAAAGAAATCGCCTGAAGATTACGGGCGCAAAACTGAGCGGCCAACTTTCTCGTCAAAGTTCCATCGCCACATTTAATCAGTAATAAAGGTGGGTACCTCCAATTCTAAACCAGATGGATGTATCACTCTTTTTACTGTCTAACGTAAAAATTGGCTTCCTGTTGTCAAATCGATGTTTAGGACGATTACCGGGATAAGAACCACAGAACGGACTTTACAAACCTCCTTCATGTTTTAATTTGCGGAAATTGAAACATTTATTTTCGAGCACACAATTCACTGAAGTTAAAGTGAAGGTGTATACTTTGGCAAGTGGAACAGCCGAATCTGGGTGATTCTATTGAGAAAGACTGAAACAGATTAGTCAAAATAGGATGTGGTACGCTTCGAACTCATGGTCGCAATCAGACGAACCGTTGGTGAGTGAGCTGACTAGTATGAATGAGGGACGGACTACCAGTAATTAGGACATTGTATTAGATGAAAAAGTACTGCCAATTTTCACCTCAATTGGGTAAAAATGAGCAAATTGTTAAGAAAGTCAATGCTGTATCACATACATTATAAGTTGATAAAGAGATTGGGAATAACACAAAGTTACGAGCAAGTTGTAATACTCTACGTTTCAACCACCTCGAGTCTCCTTCCTCAGGAGTGTTAAACACGACACCCAAACTATTCAACTTCATTCGCACTAAATTTGGTGCGGATACCTCACTACATTATAAATTGTTTTCAGAATGCAAATGTTAGACTGGCAACCCTATATTTTTCGTGTGATCTCAGTACCGAATCTCTGAGACGTACCCGCTCTATGAGTGTGCAAGAACTGTGGTCNCCAAACTATTCAACTTCATTCGCACTAAATTTGGTGCGGATACCTCACTACATTATAAATTGTTTTCAGAATGCAAATGTTAGACTGGCAACCCTATATTTTTCGTGTGATCTCAGTACCGAATCTCTGAGACGTACCCGCTCTATGAGTGTGCAAGAACTGTGGTCACATGACAACATTGTGAATTTCTTGAGATAAGGACGGAGTAATCAGTACTCAATATAATCAGACTCAAGTATGAGGAATATGCTGAGCAAGTGGATTGGAATTCTGAGGCAAAACGTTTGGTGGACCACACAGCAAAGTGGTCTTATAGCCCGTTTATAGTCATGTTTCCGACTCCTAACTGACTCACAAGAATTAATCGGATATCGAATAATAACGTTCGGTGTATCTGTTCAGTACACATGTTGAATGGCCGTTGTGATGTGCGGTACCAAAATTTTCTGCAAACTCTTGGACGGTCCATGTTCTCTTCGGGCTAATAAGGTCTTAACTGACTTTTTGAATCTTCAAACAAACGCTTACTACCAGCTTGAAAACAGTTACCTAGTTAGCCATCTCAATAGAGATATGTATTTACAAAAATTACCTTAACGTTCAAAGCAGAATTTTCAGGATGACAAGTCCAACTCATAGGTCATAAAATGTGACAAGTTTAAGACCAAACAGCATTTTTTGCCACAATGCTTTTAAGTATCTATGTGCATGCCAAATTCCTATACTATTGGTCACTCCCTGGAAGATGTGAAACGGAAAGTTTCTTCCCGCATGCTCAGAACACACACAGATGAGGAGACGGATCAGTTGGAGAACATGCTAATTAAGAACCAGCTATGCTCAAAAGGTATGGTTCAGAATCAAACGTTTAAATTGAAACCGGATAGATTTTTTTCCTCATTCGAACAGATGTAACGAACAGAAATTAAGTTTACCATTTTTAATTAGCTGTACAACAATAACTAACTGAATAATAAAAAAGTAACTTTGAAATGGTAATCTCTTTGATCTAATCAATAAACTCTTAGAAGAAAGGATTTGTGCTGTGAAGTATGCTGTGCAAAAAAACAACGATTCATGGGAAACTAACATGTTGAAGTTGGGTGGGAAAACATTCAGAAACAGATTTACAACGGAAATCTATGGTGGATCATTTGTGAGGTTGCGTTACAGAAGTGTTTAGGAGAACTGTAACTCAGGTATTCTTACAGTATGCCTCAAGTGGTTAATGGAATTAGGCCCCTCAAACGAATTAGATATTCGCGCAAATTTAGAAGGTGAATCACATCCTGAGCAGCCTTAAATTGCAAAATGTTCTGTCTCTCGGATTGCTAGGTTTCCGACGTGGATCGTAACAGCTCGTTCAGCGTTATAGTCTCACAAATGACTGCGGAATACCGGTGTGTATTTGGTTATACCCATCTAAATTTACCGGCTGATGTTGTGGGTACGTAGTTTGTAGGAAGATAAATGAGTTACTGCGGTCTTGGTTAGGATAATTCTCAGTTAAACAAGCGATTTTCGTTCTTCCCTGTCTTCTTATTGCCGTATCTTTGATGTATATAGTAGTGTATACCATGAAAATGGGATTCAGGTCAGAGCTCAAATGAGTTGTATTCGCCCCACAAGTTTTCATTTTGTCTTAAATAACATTTCTTGATTTTCACAAGAATGTTCAGCATTTGGTAAATCTGGCCGACACGTTCAGTTTATTTTCGTTTTCTAGGTAACATTAATCGCATACACGTTAAATGACGTTTCTCTGTATGTGTGTCAACTTTTTTCATTCCATAACGCAGTCGTTGGGTTAAAACCAAAAAGAAATTAACCGAGAAAAAAATCTGCGAAAACAGTAAGTTTGTTGCTCTCGATACAGCCCAGTTGTTCAAAATGACGTCTAAGGTCATTGGTTATCAGTTGCATAAAAGTTTGTTTTCCAGAAAGTCAAAAAGCTGGTATTTTGTGGTCAAAGCTGTGGTTCCGCAGTAGTGATTTGAAAACCGTCGTGCCCAAACAGAGTTAAAAACTGAATGTTTATTCGACCAGCCAAATGTTGGCAAACAACCGAAAGTGATCAACTTGATCCACCATAAAAATTTTATTGATAGAGAAATGTGGTCACTTTGAACTATCGTAGGTTCTTTTTCTAGAAGGAGACAAACGATTAATACTGCATTTACGAGCCGTTAGCACTGGGCACAAGCGTACAATTCAATGCGTGAAAAAGTATCATTTTTGTGTTGATTTTTGCAAAAGTTCCATATTCTTAACAATTAATTCCTCTATGGTAATCATCTTTAGAAAAGTATTCGCATAGAAAGCAGCGAACAATCACCTTTCGTCTTCTGAATTCAAAGCTGCAGCCACAATTGTCCTTATTGGTTGTCCCTATTGGTTTGCAGAACACAACTTCGTAGCCAAGATGTGTGAGAGCGTACATTGAGATGAACCCTATGATGACCCGTTAGAAAATAAAGTATCAGATTAGTCGTTGTGATTACATGACGGTCAATCTCCAGTTCAAATCAGTTTATTTAACTAAGCGCTTGATTCCATAACCATCGTTTTTCTTGTTTCTATTAAAGTGTATAAAAAAATCCCTTGGAAATTTTTTAGCTGATACTACACCAGTCGTCTAAAATATAACCATTGCTTTAACCAGAATGTGGTCATAGTTGCAAGCGCATGTCCAAAATCTCATATTCACGTTTGTGTCAGTATAAAGCGATGCGGTAGTTAGACGGAGACCTCAGTCGGGAGTTTTATAGATGAACTAATTCGCTGAGCCGCGATTGGTCTGTCACTTAACGCTCGTCCGTTTGTTAGCGATCGATCCGATCAGTTTGAGGCCAGCGTAGAGATAACGTTTGAACAAACTACCACTAACGAGTAAGTGGCCTGATTTCAATGTTATCAAGTATCCACGGGGTCCTCATTATAACTCATTCAAATTGGATGAGCTCTCCCTTTTCGAGACGGCAACTGGTTCAACACTTATATTAATTATGACAAAAATATCATTTTTCTTGCCACGTTTTTACTACCAAATATGCTATAAACTCCTCTCACTTATCGCTAGATGAACAAGCAAAAAAACCACTAAAAATCGGTCGATAATTGGGTCACTCCCAGCGGTTTATAAACAAAATATTTATCAGTGGACTTATCTTACAAGCGTGAAAATTGGGTTTCAAAGATCCGCTAAAGTACAAACAGACCGGCGATAAATTCCATCGGTAAAGAAACTGTTCCAGTGTCCTTCCAAGAGCGGGGTATGAACCATCTCCTCCCCATAATCGAGGAAAATTTAACTCCAAGACTTCTACGTGCTCTTTTGGCTCAAGCCTTTAATGGTTAATATGCCTAAGGTAGATTTGAACGCCATATTTAAAAGAATAGATACACGGATTCGGTTTACATCTAGTCGCCGGTGTTTGTACGAATAATTTGCCAACCCGCTGCGGCGATGACATAGAAAACATTTTGTTACAGCCTACAGAGGAGTTCTGTTGGACTTTTCAACCCGGCAATAATTTACTCTGTGTTGTTTTACGTCGTGAACAGCGCCACATGCGTGGAATGGATTTGGTGATCGCGATCACAAGTCACGCCCACCGAATAAGGCCACCATTGTTTTTGAATGGAAGCTTCTCTACAGAGGTCGCGGTCGATAATTAGTAGCCTTTCAGATGCTTCGATTCAAACCCATCGATTTAATTTTAATGTTCTTTCTCATTTCTCCCAGACATGAAGGGACCCTAGTTACTCTGGAAAAACAGATGGACGGAAAGCATGGCTGTCTTTTCATCAATCACGAAACATTTGGTTCTACCAGCGAACACTTGTTTACCAAACCCTGAGTCTTTCCCTCGAAAGTTTTAAAACGAATTGTGAAGCACCTGTCTACTATACTGATGTTCATCGCTCACCTAACCACAGGCTATCTAATAATTTGAAGCTCATTCATATTATTGAATCGTTCAGCTATTCAAACCTAATTTCGTTAGTGAGGCTCAGCTTGACATGAATGCTCAAATTTGTGTTGAAATTCAAACCCAACTTGGTTGGCAAAGGTCAAGTTCAGCAGGTGGTTAGATGGGCCAGTGCGATAAAATGAACAGGGGATTAGGCGTATGTTTGATAAGAGGCGACCAATCCGGTCTGATCTGATTTGCGGCGTTTCATCGCGTTAAGTTTAAACCAGTCTAAAGTTGGCCTCAATCGCCAACCAGAAGAGAAGTTCACAAAACCAATGACCGAGACAACATGAAGTTTACTAGATAAATTTCGGGCTGTTTGTTCGGACATCAGTCGAAATCTCACCAACCACAGATTCTAAATTAGGATGAATGTGATCGCGATAGGAAGGATTTTGGACGTCTGTATCACAGTCCAAAAAATTCGCTCGGTTTGCACTCGAATGTCAGCTAACACTGCGGATCATAAAGTCTGTTTGAACCGTGTTTGATTTGTTTGATTTTGTTCAAATACTGAGCAGTATTGAAAGGTGATTGTGGATTAATAAACTGCGTGTGATGATTGATTCAAAACCATTGGCGCGGTAATCAGCATTACTACTTTCTAGGACCGTTAAAAGGAGTTCAAAACAGGATTATGGCAAGCATACGCGTCACTAAACAGCACTGACCAAAGTGGAACTGAAGATTATTTCATCTTTTTGAAAGGCATCAGATGAAAAAGTTTATTTCATTGCGAAAGTTACTGCCGTGTATGACTGATGTTCAGTTTGTCTCAACTCATTGGTTGTGTGGTTATCAGAAAAGTAAACGTGTTTCCTGTACATCTTTCTTCCAGATGACTCAAGTGATCTGGCAGTATATCGCGTAGAATTGATAGACAAGGCATACTGGGTATTTTGCTTATCAGATCAGTGCACACCTTCCCAATGTTAACTGCTATGACCCGAATATAAAAGGGGATTACATATAGTGGACGGAACTAGCAACTGCGTGAAAACAAATACCACTTGTCACTGAGAATGAGCATAACAAGTATCATGTGACAAATATTTGAGATTTTTGTGGTTTTGCACTCCGATTTCCCCTGCCATTCTATCAATTTGACTTCCATAAGCTTCAGAACTGTTAAGTATGGAACTGGTTCTTCACGATTACTGCTTTCTAGTCTGTTCACCCTGATAAGTACAATTTATCCCGTTGATTGCATACGCAACGTAAGAATTGTCAGAACAAGCCTCAGATCCGATGTGTCCGCCCACTGAATTTAAACAAGAACGAAGCCAGTCCCGATAGTGCGTCCATTCGAGCAAATGAGCATAATCACTTTGAACTGGAAGGTTTTTGGTTATCTTCAAAGTAATCTATCAGTCTGAGGTTTACTGTGTTCCGTGAGTTATTTTATTCTGTTCCTTTCTTTAAATATTACGATACACTGGACAACAGCACGGTATTCAAGATGGCATTTAGCAAGTCTTTTCAAACAAACAGTGGTGTAACAGAGTCTTTGTAATAGTTTCAATTCACAGATTTTAGGTCTAAAGCTTTGACGTATTTTCTTAGTGTGATAGGTGAAAACGTGTAACCAGGTTGAGACTGTTCATTCGTTCACCAAATGCACTTTGCGTTACGTAGGCTCGTACAATCCACGAGGTCATGCTGTTAAAAATAACCGGTACTTTCAGTTCGACGTTGACAGTTTACCATCTGTTTCAAAGTGACAAACAAGTATCGAGGTCATTGACGTTAGTGTAATTTAGCGGATTTTGTGAAATAGTGTTTTATAACTAAAAGCATGCTGCAATTGTAACACTCCATTCATGAAAAGTATCACACTTAACCTAACTGCACATATAATGCTCGAAATAGGCCAGGCAGAAGAGTTTTATTTGTCAGCCAAATCTATTAACAGAATTGTTTGTATCAATCCTTAAGAATACAGCTGTGAAGAACACCAGAAAGTTATATTTCTCCTGATAAGTTCTGAGTGCATGATTATTTACTTAAATGTTATTGGAGATTACAAAGAACCCTGAGTCATTCTGTTCAAAATGGAACATAGAACAGATTAAGATTGGATTATTTTATTTTATTTTACATACTCTACTCTGAAATTTACTCAATGTCCATGAGTTTAGAAGCTGCACGTGATTGAGACCATGTTATGTCCCACTCCGTATGAGCTGTTCAAAATTTCGAGATGTCAGCTACCTGTGAGTCTCACGTGGTACTCCAAATGTTGGTTACCCAGAGAAATTTTAGCGACTACTGACTAGACCGAAGTCGATAAACCTAAAATGTCCATTTATTTCGTAATTATACGGTTCGCAGTCTTTGCAACTAATATTTTCAACTTATTCATTTTAAAGAATTCCTGCAGGATAGTTGCTTTCTATCAGTAGTTACGTCTTAAGCTGAATTTATGTATGTAAAACCTGCATCTTCTGTGATCACACATCCGCAAATTGAAAGGGGCTGAATGTTACTATTAAATAACATGAAAATCACTTCATTTATAATATGGTTGTTGACAGTTTTATGCAATTGTATTACGCATTTTTTAATGTACCCGATTTTGTTCGCGAATAACTCACTCGTTCAGTGTAGCTGAAAACCTTGAACAAACTGCAGAGTGTAAACCAAAAGGTCATATCGTTGTGACACGCTGTACTTTTAAATGTTTGATAGAGAATAAATAGAAAAGAAGGACTGAAAAATTCTACCGCCAGGAAAAGTGACTCAAACAGTTGACATGCAAGAAATAACCTATTAGTGGATCATCAAAATGTATAAATCTGTTTCCAGCACCCTGCACTTGTCATTGTTGTCCGATTGCATTTGACTTACAACATGCCAAGTGACCTACCTCAAAGCTTATTTAGCTCTAGTTCGAGCCCCTGTACAAAGATACATCAATATCGATGAAGTAATTTTTGAGAACTATTAACAGCCCTCTTCAACTATAACAACTCTAAAATGTAACTATACAATGGACAGTAAAGTCTTGGAACCTGATGCGCATAAGCAATGACAGATGACGCGAGTGTAATGTGGGTTGGAATTTCCTACGCTAGAGATCACAAAACAGTAAACTAATTCCGACTGACTTTTGTGTATCTCTAATGCAGTAGACTAGCTGAGCGACAATCTCCAAACCACCATTTTTGTTCACATATGACCTTTATTAGTTTAGTCTTGAGTTTGATTGAACTGATAGTTACAATGATCTTTCTCTTGCTCATGGCTGCTCTAGTTTGATTATTGTCTAAAACTGAGCTTTCTGAGACTACCCCCATTTATCGTCTAACAACTTTTGTGGTAAACAATAGGTGCTAAATGATACAAGTTTGAAGTATTTGTCATTCATCTTCTACCGGATGGCTCGTAACTTATATCGCCTGGAGATATAATCCCTGATCTTTGTCGGCATAGATCCACAGTAAATGGACTTGCGAAGAACAGGTTAGATTATCCCAGAGAAGTACATGTGAGAATACATGCACTTCAAAATTTCCTACTGCATGTGTTCAACCTCTACCAGTAAAGCTACAGAATATCATTGTACTATCCCTCCCAAGAAGGAGTACCGCCACTAAGGAAATGCTTTTGTTCTCAGCGGAAAGAATTCCTTGTTATGGACGTCCTTCTCAGGTTGATATTCTATATTACATCTCCGCAGCGGTTGAAGCAGGAGCAGATATATACCAAGACGTAACATGCGTTGTCAAAAAGAGCGAAGATCACATGACATATCACCTGGACTTTACCAATTTGAAATTCAGTCTACCTACCTGCTGCATCACAGGACGTCTAGAAAAGACTAACTCTGAGTTGCAGCCTAGTTTCGCGGTTGAAAATCATGATTAACCCTGATCTCTTGTTGATGTGGATAGGGTTACTTAACCAACCAACTTAGGTGTCCTAGAGATCAAACAAACATCTGCTCAGCAAACTCAGCTATCTTAATCAATTGTCTAAACTAATGGCTCCGACTGTAAAAGATATAATTAGGTTTGCGAAAACGTGACAAACTAATGTGATCGAGCAAACTTTTTAGTCCGTTCAGGGATTTTTCTTTGTTCTCAGCTTATTCTTAATTGCAGTCCAAAATTTGGGTCACTCCCTTTAAGTACTGTGTTCGGTGATTCTAACTCACTGTATTCAGACTCACATTGTAACTCACCTTTTGGCTGTCCATCAGCAGAACCAATAATAACTGACCATCGAAAGACACGAGACAGAATTTTTCTGACTTTCTTGATCCTCCGATTGACTACAACTCACTTCTTACTTTTCAGACCATTCTGTCCTAGTAAAACACCAAAATCACTTCAGTACTACTCTTAAACAAATCAGCTGGAAATAGCTTCGACATAATCCAGGTCTCTGAGTTGAGCTGTTGAGAACTAGATCGTTGTCTGTTGAGCATACCATACAGGATGATTGTTTGCATTCGTGATGGAAAGTTCAAAAACTTAGTGATATTGAGTTTAGTACAGTTGAAATATGCTCGGTTTTCTCAACCTGATCCAACTGAGATATATTGCAGAGTAATACTTTCTGCTGGTAAATGGACAAATGGTTTGTTTTATAAATAAATTTATATTCAGGTTTATCAGAGACCAAAAAAGGTGTCTACCACGTTTTAGTTTTCTATGGTACATATTGGTACAAGTTAAGTTCACTCCAGAAATAGATTTAACGTGTATCTGGTACACTAGAAATTACGATGCTTCAAAACTTAAGGGGTTTGTTTGTTGTTTAATGACGTTACACGTGTTGTAATCTTAATCAATGTTGAAGCCAAACTTTCAGCTGACTTCACAACATTCTCTGTTGTCCTCGGTGCAGTCTACTTTGCTGAAAGATTTGTTCGGCTGGTATATTTTTAAAGACGGACTTCTATATTTGAAGAAACCTTACTTTACAACATTCAAGCTTTATTTTTTTCTAGGTAAACCCGGTGATATCCATACTTCTAAGTTATATAGAAGTATATTAGTGTTAAGCTCACACCAGATTATTGCTAGTCTCATCGAGGAACTGCAGTTTGAACTTTCTTATTACCTGTCTGGAATGTGGCCGAAAAGAATCTCACAAAATTTTCCTACCCGGGAAACTGACGATCTTCATGGAACAAGTTTGGTCAAGACGCACGTGGTTATTGTTTTTGAATTCCAAACCGACCGATTCGAACTTAGCCAACTTAATCACTTATTTAACATAATGACTTTCGGTCTATCACATATAACTGGGTTAACGAACAACGTTGAAAAGTGATTTGTTCTTTTGTGTATAGTTTCTTGTAACATTTGTCTGGATTTTTCTAACAGTGCAATTAGGAAATAACTAAGTGGAGCCCATAAATTATAACATATTTACTAGCAATGTGGTTCAATTTTGAATCTAACCACAAAAGTAGGCCTGATTTCTGACTGCAATTTTCTAGTCAATCTATGAAAAATAGGTTTTCTTATCTGCATGACAAAACACTGTTGTGATTTGACCAGAAACTAAAATTATTCGTCAGTTCTTTGAAAACTTGAGTGTTTGAATCTATCACCTTGTCAACGTCATCGCATTTCTCTCTGTTTTTTTATAAGTATCCATATTGCTTTTGACGACTGTGCCGTGTGACTCACCCAAGCAAGAAAAGTCAATCAACATTGACATCGTGGAATTTTCTCTTTACAGTATGAACTCCCCATCAGTTGAAACAACTGCACCGAATTTTCATTTTATTGTCTAGAAACTTTATGACAAGGTGAGTCATGGCAAATTTAGTATGGCAATCATGCTGAAAGCAGTTTTAAGTATATAACCATATCCGTTCACAATTTGGTTTTGTAGTTAGTCGATTTTCATTATGCCATGACACAAATGACAAATGAGACAGAACCAAGTCCAGTAGAGTAACATTTTGTTGGAAGTGAATAGCAAAGTTTACACTATACCTAGGAAATATTTTGCTCCCCTACTTACTACTCGTGAAACACCGATAAGTAGCATGTAGGGATCTGCAGAGTGCTGTTTCGCGTAAGGTTGTAGTAAACCTCTAATCCATTTTGCATACTAAACCATGATCGGATGTTTCAATTGAAATAAGACTGCTCACAATATGACAAGGACAGGCACTAGATGCGCACTATATGATAAAAATCATGCACGAATGAAAAGGTTCGTTATATGATTTTTAACATTAAATGTAGTAAAATATATGCATCACACAAAATTATTTGCCTTGTATGAAATAAAGCGATGTAACTTTAAAGTATATTGTAACTGATACTTCACAGTTCACATTTTCAAACTGTTCGGATTATTTTTGCGGTGAGTAGCAAACTCTCCTCACCGTCTTGTTGTATTCTAGTTTCGGTCACATGAGCAAAATTAGATGGAAATGGACTACATAAAGCACATCTGTAACGAAAATTCCTAGTGATTAACAGAAAAAAACTGTGACGAACGACTGCTTTCGATAATTCATTATCAGCTCAATTAAACTGTGTAGGTTCAACGAAATCAAAACAGGGCGCGAACAAGACAGAAAGAGGAGATTGTTGCATGGTGGATATTTGACGAATCAATAAATATACCGACATAGGCACATAAGTTCGTCCAACAGGTCTGACCGTGTGATTATTTCGTGGTTTCTGTGTCCGGTGTGAAGAATATCTTCGTAGTTTACTTCCGAAAATTATTTCAAACACTGTTGAGTTACAAGCTGGAAAAGGAAGTTGATTTACTTCTGTTTGTCACACGATTTCAATTCGAAAATTCAACGTTGGCTGCAAGGGAATACCATTTTAAAACCTATTTGAAGATAATAACTTTAGAACAGTTTGATGTTTCAATAAGAATAGACGCCGTTAGTGTAACATTCGAGTGTATGTATAAGTTTTGTTGAATTAGTGTTGTGAACTGTTGCGCAACGGAGAAACTACTGGAGGATGTACAACGAATATTTTTCACAAGCAATGTTTGTTAGTTTTCAAGTTTTGGAATATCATTTTGTGCAAACACCTTAGGTTAGAGATCAGGATCGCCAATCCGTCAACCAAAATTTGCTGGTTAGACTAATTTTTAGACAAAGTAAGCATCAAAATATTTACGCATAACTTGCCAAATAAAAAATTGCCAAAGTAACTGGACCAACTCTAAACACTTCCGTTTGGCGTTTGTCTCCACTAGACCTATGGGGTTTTAATTTTTGCCAGGCGCTCGACAGCAAAGTTTGCTGGTTAATAAACACCCTAGAGCGTTAAGTGCTTATGATTCACAAGTACCTAGACAAAAAGAACCTTCATCTAAACCAAAACCCTTTTTATCTCAGAAGTTTTGGGTAAATGAAAATTCTAAAATGTATTCAACACGAAAGCTGAGTGAATCCAACACGATTTTTCAGTAACTGTTCTCGACTGGTCGCACGCGCGACCAAGCATATACCTTAAATATTTCCAAATATTTAACAAAGATTTCGGGATATAAACGGCACTCACTGTGTTAATTAAATCGATTCCATGATCAAATTTACGTTGGTTATATCGAATCGTGAACTGTGAATTCTTCCTGCTGTGACTGAAGAAATTCATTAACAAAACACTAAACTACATGTAAAGCATCACATTGACTACGTCTGCAAAATCAAAAGTTATATGGAGTAAAACAATGTTGCATTTCTTACGGTCTCTGGTTGATATCTAATTTTAGATTAGTTATGTTGTGTTTCTCCTCACATTGACAATCTGAGCGAGTGATCACTCTCCAAGCTCTGTTTTTGATTAAATCCCTGGGCATATCCAGAAGTTCACTCAGTAAAAATTACTCCAGCACTGTTACTATTGGTAAACGCTATTCCGCACATTCTGTGGACTAAATTAATCTGTAAAACACACCAGGCATTTTGTATTTAAAACCTGGTTATGTAACCGTTATCACTAAAAAAAAGCGTTAGATTACAAGATGTTTGACGAGGAACTGCTACGAAATCCATCATAATGTAAAATTCAGACTTAATATTGGAATGACCTCGTTCTGTTAAAAAAAATCGCCTGCCTTCAGTACGGCAGAAAACGGTATAACAGTTTGTATTGACTTGAGTGATAACTGCGGCCTACTATTTTGCTAGGCGCAATCCATTTTCGTTCCAACAGGCCTCTGTTAAACCGTGTTAAATCTTCCTCTGGTTGATTACACCTCCAATGAAATGGGCCCATTTTCAATTTTACAAATCATACGTTTCTATGCTGTGCGAATTGAATCTACAATGCCTAAGAATCCTTTCGTCTATTAATACGGACGAACCGGAACAGCCCACACTAGACTACTTTCTAACGTCAGTTGTATACGCGATTCTCAGACTCCAAGTTTGTCATATCCTTCTTAGCTGCACATTTGCTGTTCTGCTAACATTCCAGTATACAGTTGTTTTGATTTGGCTTTGGGTGCAAAGCACAGGTTAACGTGGGTGATATCGTGTTCAGGATTGCCACAGATTTGTTTAACCGAGTATTCATTCTTCCAGCATCTTGAAATACCGAACGCATTTCAATTATCTGGCGCACCTCAGACGGCTTTTCATCAAATCTAATTGCAGGGACTCACCACAATTCGTAACGTGTTTAATCAAGCGGCAAGTTGGTTGCACATTAATAAATTAAATATCACGGTTGACAGCTCACCCTCATATACAAAAACGTGATTGAGCAAACTATGGACCTTCATAAGTACCAGCCATCATAACTGGTGCAAAGAAACCATCATTAAGAAAGACCGTTGTTCGATTAATGGTTTACATATTTATTGCTTGTGAATTTGCTTCTGGATTAGTAACAAGTAAGTTGTATACTTTGTTTCCCACTGTGTTGCAGTTTGCAGAAATGCATCCGTAATTTGTAAACATTGACAGACACGTGACAAACTTTATAAAACACAATTCACACAACTCCAAACTTTTGACTTCCTATCAAAGGTCGAAAAGTGACGAATAAATGCGTTTTTGGTTTGTCAATTTTAGGCTAAATACAACACAATATACAATGGATTAGTTATCAATTTAGGCATGCTTACGGGCATGCTTACTGAAGTGCCGTGTCAAGTGTTTCAACGATGGCAGGCCATAGTAACTTCAGTGCTTAAACAAAAGACTTTTGCGCGTAAAGATTGGGTTTTCACAGCCGGAGTTCGATAATCTCCGCAGCTCTCAAGATATGACATTTCATACTAATGGTGGTGTGCCTTCAGTGACACAACTGACAAGGCATCAAATTAACCGTGTCCCTAATCCCCAAGTTACATTAGATTACTGCTGTATTAGGTTTCACGCAATCTTAAATTGGCAACTACTTTCAATTGTGATTTGTTACATTTGGTTTGGAAGTGAAACACCAAAAAACGAGTTAGTTTGCTCCCTGTTGACTTTTAATGAAATCTCCAAATATATCTGAACAGTTGAAGCTGTTGACTTTTATGTTCGTATTCGTTTCGGCAAACTTTTTATGATAAATCATCAGTTGTGAAACGAGACTCTGATAAAATACTGTGAACTTTAACCGTTTTCTTACCAGAATAAAACAGTTAGACAAAACGGCCGGAATTTATTTGTGCTAAATTAAACATTAACCTAAACAAACCACGATTGCTGTAATTGGTCTGATAAAAAATTATTCGGGTGCCCAACAGCACCATTTGTGAAATTATAGTTTACATTTTAGTGTAGTACTTCGCATCACCATTTTATGGTAATCTAGAAGTGAGCTGAGATGTTATAATAAGAAGATTTGTTATTAATAAAATACCAGATTAAGTTTAGATTCAGCAGTTACTTCGGGCAAGATAAGTCAGTGGAAATACTATACAATAGGTTGTAAGTTATGAAAGTGTAAGTTCCAAATGTGGCGAGATAAGTGTGAAACCCTGTGGGCTGAAATGACCATATCAGTTTATTGATGCTGGAAAAAGAATGGCGTTTAATTGTAATCTAAGCAGTGATGGTTCGGTAGATTGAAAAGAATCGACAATCAATCCGCCAATAAGTCTTTAAGTTATTTAAAACTGACACCTTCAAAATTCTTGCATAATACCTCGTTTGACTAACAGTGCATAATCGTCAATTATAAAGTTCAGTTATTTTTAACCCATATTCAGTTGAGTTCAGATTTTTAATTAATAAACCGATGTACTTTCCCACAGGTAACAATGAAATAACTTTATGAATATCACGCAAATGACAAAATATGTCAGAAAAAAAGTAACGATCGGTGAACTTAAAGAAATGTAATGTGTTGTTCAAACCATTATAAAAAAACCTGTATTTTAAATATTAGCTTTCTGATATATGAACATTGTAGCACACATTCCATTCATTTCCAATACAATTTTGTATACATTAGTGTGAGAGGTACTTAAGATGATTAACACACTTGGAAAACATTTTGTTGTATAGAAACGTTCATTTTCATCGCACATCAAACTATTTGGCATTACTAAATGTACTTTACTGATTTTGGTTCGATTTTCTAAAGTTAAGTTGAAGAAATTTAATGTCTTGTTCCCGAGAGGTTTTCCAGGTTGAAAACTGAAACCAAGGCCATAATTTATTTTATAAAATAAATTTTTCAATCATTGTCCGAAAGACTCAAACAAAACCCTAAGTAAACCTTGAAAGACAAGCCAATTAGGAGTATTCTTCGATAGCAAAGTTTTACTTTGTGATTGAATGGAAGTTAGCTGCTCGTTTCTTTTATATGATAAGCAATTCTCAAGTTATTTTCAACCAACCATTCTGTATCGGTTTTTTTAAAGCCACAAATTCCAGAGTGACTCGAGAGATTTCTCTGGAAAATGACGAGCTAAGTAATTATTATGATATATTTCAGAAGTAACTTGATAGTTTCGGAAAAATGGAAGTGGCTGTAGAAAAAGTCCGCCCAAACACGGCAAGCATTCTACGAGTTGAACTAAAACGCCTTGACCGGGGCTCAGAAACTGTACTTAACGCTCTCATCAATAATCCGACAGGTACAGCGCAGTGTCAAACAGAATATCTCAAACAGTTCACAACGAAATCGACTGCCGTCATCCTGACAGTCCACAGATTCCATGAGTTCTACATCTTATCGTATCTTGTACATTTTTTCTATTTTGTGTTTATGGTTATTTATTTTTAGGAAAAAACTTGTCTGAAGATGAGGTATTGTTTCGCGCAAACATTTAACGCATTAAGCTTATTGATTGATCTAGTTCTAACAATATTTCCTTCTAACACGTGAATGCAAAATATTTGCGACTTCACCCTTATTGCATACATGAAATAACGTCATTAATCCTTTCCTCGTAGATATTCATTTCAGTCATTTCCTTCAAGAAAATGGTTTTACTTAGCTTGTCAAATTGATCTTTATTCTTCATTTGTTCTTGTCTTATTTGCTCAAACCTTGCAAACCATTTTCTTATGTTCACATAAAAGATTCACCCTTCTTGGTGTAATTTTCGCTGCTCTACTAAACTGCTCGATATTAACTGATCTACAGTTAACACAAACAGCAAACTTGTAAGTATACTAATCACAATGAAATCAACAAGAAGGCAGTAGACTTTCATGACCTGTTGCGCAAAGATTAACGTAAAAAGCGAAGAGCGCAAACCCGTAGATTCCAACGGGAAAAAAACAATATTACTGTAACCAAAATTATCTGAACAGAGCTGAGAGAATACTATTTAAATCTTCTCATTAACTGATGAATGGTTACTAAAAGTATCACGTGACATTTAAGTCAAATAATGTTATATTGAAAGTTAAGTCTCACAGATTTTGAAGTAATTTCTGTTAGCTCATAACCAGTAAAATGTCCAAGCGCTCACCAAGCTTACAACAAAGTTTCCATCAATTAGCCGCTACTTTACTCTTGTGCGTGCAAACGCCCAAAAACATAGAAAAGCGGTCCCAAAGCTAACAAGGAACGGCTATCCATATACTCTATTTATCAGTACTTACCGGTTTCAACCGTTGGATAAAGATTAAAGGACTTTTAATAACTGCAGTAGGATACTTTTTACCTCATTAATCTAGAAAATTCTTAAGTTTTTCGCATTTAAAAGGTAGCAAATGACACTCTTAGGAGAAATTGCGAGCAGTGAACTGTTTATAAAATTAACCAGTTAGAATATGTGAAAAGCTAATGTCAGCAGGAATTTCCTACATTTTCTTTAAGCTAGTGAGTTCAACATATGACTTGATCAGATAGTGAAGAGTAGTACCATCCAAATAACCGAACTTTTATCAACGCGCTTTTGTACCAATCACCGAGTCCAATAAGTTTATGAAGTTGTAGCTTCCTACCATGACTTACCTACTCCCGTTGTCTTTCTTTGCTCAAATTTGTGATTAAAAGTTGTGTTTAATAACTTTCTTTGAACAAACTTCTCTTCACTTTACGTCTTTATATATGCACATACAGGAAGTGTGTATACAAAAAGTTATTCTTCCATGAGTAGTATTTTTCAGCGTATTTCACAATTACATTTACTGGTCAGTATGTTATGGGAGGTCTCGAATTAGATTTCCAGCTCATTTGGTTTGCTGAACACTGAAAACTGCTAACTTCACCTTTCTTTCAAGTAACACGACTGCTCACAACAAAACAGGAAGAGCTCGTTTAAAACAGGCGAGACGCTGAAAAAACGTGCGGTTTTTTAAACGGTTGGTGTCCAGTGTTTTTCTTGCGGCATAAATTATGCTACGACTCACAGGCTACCAATTTGTTCTTGCCGGGATTGTTTGCAATCTTGAAGGAAAACATGCCCAAGGTGTGAATGTTACACCCACTGTCTGTTTTGAATACGTGCATACGTATATACAAGCCAGATCAGCGTAATTTTACTAGAGACAAATCAATAGTGAGCCCTTTTTACAACAAAAAGGATATTCATTTGTTTGCTTGTACTTTTTTATGCGCTGTCGATGAAACCACCAAAGTTTCACAATCCACCTCATTAAGAGGCTTTGCAGGACGCCCATTGAACGTATGTTCGTTTACATGTCGTGTTCCTAACTATAATTTTAACAGGGGTTTTTCAGCGGTTCGTCTTAATATTTTCGACTGCCCACGGTGTCACCGTTGTTTGTAGTCTACAAAAGACTAATTCTCTGTTTGATCTCATTGATTGTGTGTAAGCCTGTCGACAGTAAATTACTGCCTTCCGTATTGAATTTCAAAGCTCAGAATAATCAAAAACCGCTAAGCGCACCACAGACAAGTAAAAATCATTATAAAGAGATAAAAGGTGCGCGATCCGTTTGCTGAATTTTCTGTGGATATCGTTTGGAATTACTAGGCTAAACTCGTGGAGTAGACAAAAACCACAAAACATGGTTAATAAAAGTCGACTGTCAAAACTGCATCACACAATATGATGTGGCGTGTTAATGTGCGGCTGACGATCCCCCGGCTTTCAGCTTGCGTTCTGATCAGTTAACCTCACGAGATAGACGATTATTCCTTTACTTTATTGTTTCGCGTACAATTTCTGACCCCAATTTCCATAGAAATGTTGTAATCCAATGAATTAACCCCACATCACTTCACATTAATGTAAATTCACAATTATTTCCTCAAAATATCGCGGTACTATCGTCTTCAGTATTCATTAGTTTGTCCAAACACTCTGAGTAGTACTTTTGCTGGTCTAATGTTGTTTGCTTTTACCATACTTTGAACAATTAATCTCCTTTTTTGATTCACTCGTTAATTTGTCATTCCCTGTTTGCAGCTGAATCGCAGTTTACTGCTTGACTCTCAGATGTGACGTGTGGTGACCTGTTTCAGTACACAAAGCCAGAAAACAACGCCATTCATCCATACGATTAGTTCATCACGTGGTCCTGAAATAATAGTTAAAGAGTGTATTATTGAAAAGTCTCAATATTTATTACGTCGCTCCCCCGTGAACGTGTTATTACACTTTGTTCCACTCTGATACCGTTCTTCTACGTTATTATTCTGCCCCATTCTTGTGAAAGTTGCTTTACCGTGTGCATAATATACTTGACCGTAATCGTTTTTCACCTTATCAAATAAGCCATTTTTGTTTGTTGTTGACAAACGTTCACCTACTGCTGTACAATGAAGACATTAAATTTCAAGTGCTCCATGGAAACCGCATTGCTGACAGTTCCTGCATTCTTAGAATTTTGTCCCGTTCTGTGAACTGTTCACCGAAAAGCTTAATTTTTTACAGAACAGGATTCCTTCCCAACAGCCAAAATTTTACCCACTTTTGTTCCACTCTGAAAAATATGTCAGAACACCTTCTTCTAATCTGCTGATTAACCAGCCCGAAAAGAGTTTGCTGTGACACAATAAAAATGATTATGGTTACTCTGATCGGCTGTGCGTAAAACATTCTTTTGTTACAGCTCCATGCCTGATGGAAACCAAAAGACATATATCATAAACTCTTCTACAAAAATGTAACTATTTTTATGCGAACCTCTTGTGAAAACGTTCTTTGGTAGCTGTATTAAAATATTAAAGACCTGCTCCCTGTATCTTGTGTCGAGTGTTTTTATGGATACCGTAGAATGCTGAACGAAAAGCCTTAAGCAAGCTCCTGATGTGTTGTTCGCGTCTATTTAGTTGCGTATTTTTCCGTCCACACAATGCACGCTTTCCCCCAGCTTGTATGCTCTTGTAATCAATTTTCGACTCTTATTTTTCTCTCTCTCACCTGCGGCAGTCATCTGTTCATGGAATTATCTACAAGTTTCAAATAACCTACGTTTCGTCCACGGGTCAGTCATGTTTCTATTTAGCTTCTGCTGCATATCTTTGTTTACTTCAGAAAGACAACATTAGTGCACATACTGACCGACCGCACTCCAAAAATCGTGAACATGAACTTTAGCGGGGATAACGTAGGCTCTAGCGTTTACTTCATATCTGCAACCTCTATTATACATTTCTGTAATATACGACCAAGTGAAGTGCGGAAAGTTTCGTCCAAGGCACTCCGAAACTTCAAAATGTTGACAGCTGTACAATGTTTCCAGCAAACACAGAAAGAATTGCAGACGGAATCGCAACTAAGCCATTTCAGCAGCCCTCAAAAAATTAGATGCCAAGTTGCATAGTATCTCAGAAGACAGCTGATTTTTACCCG
>QNGE01003494.1:0-13957 GCA_008508345.1 Paragonimus westermani
CTCGGTGTGAACTTGGATCGTTAGCGAACGATTCAATATTGGGTAAGGGGATAGCAAGCCTGGGTCCTTAGGTGCGATTTTTATGACGGAAAACTCTTTTACCTTTAACCTTCTTCTACCCCCGTAGGTCCCCCAGGATAAATCATTTCTTACCACTGATTCACGCACCGCCAACAACCAAAAACTCATAGGAACCTCTCAATGGACCATATGGGGCACGCCGTCGGATGTGTCCATAATCGTAATTACAAATCCTTATATGCACCTTTACTAGGCACATAACTGACGGACTTCCGTTGAGTTTTTTCAGGTCTACACCTATAACAGCGTCCGCACGTCATATCTAATAAGCGGCTCGGCGTTTCATGACCTTCTTTCCTACGTTCTAAATGATAACATAGCCCAGATAGACGGCCATACTTATTCACTGCGGCTTGACACTGCTGGAAGCTCGTCTGACACAAGTGGTTTCTGTATCATCCTCTCCCTCACCCACCCATCCCAAACGTACACACAAGAGGTCATCGGACCCTTTTACACGTTTTTACACTATTAGGGGTCAGAAACCACGATGACGTAACACATCGTGCCTGGGCTCATTCGCAGAGGCTAAGCGGTGCACGGTTCCATTAACAGAGTTTCTGTCACAGAGACTTGTTCAGCCAGACCCAGCAGGGGAATTACAAATCAAGGTTGGCTCTCAAACCAATTCATCCGTCTGTCACACCTAGCAAGCTTCCATGGATTCAATAAGTGGTCCACAGCAATCATCTCTCATGCACTCTCAGGATTTCGGCAAGTCCAAGCACTGTTTTCTGGTTTGTATTTTGTACATCGATGGCTTCGTTGGCGTTGTTATCGTACGATCATATGTAAATTTCGCAGAAGTAAACCATGTATTCCGCACTGGTTGTGCGCAATGCTTTTTCAGTGCGCCTGAGATTGTACCCAGTTGAACGGCATTCAACTTTATAGATTTGAGGGCGTTCGTCTTCCGTGTCAAAATAAGCCAGTTTCTCCATGGTTAATCTAAACGGTGAATAGACCATACACACCATATCGGTTGATGTGAAATCAAACTCGTAGAACTTTCACACCCGTTTATAATTGCCTGTCAGCGATATTTCACAATACCGTACGTCTAAATGTGTTATGACAATAACAACACAATATGTTTACCCAAGATGTCACTACCGTTTTCAGGAATTTGTAGACAAACAAGTAGGCAAAAAGCGATTCAGTTACTTAATCATATTCATTATTGACTTACTAACCCTCCACCTACTAGCCAAATTGTCAACTTCAGCCATCTTGTCAGCGTCTTGCAACGAGCAAGCCGGATGCCCCGGCTTCGACTACTCGTCACACTCGTGAACCTAATTCATAAAAAATGTAGACACTGGGCAAGGTGTTCGTCCAAAGCAAGGATTCCAACAATAGTATTGTAAAAGGGGGCAGTGGAACAAACGTGTGCTGAAGTCCAAGTAAAAATGCAAATGACCTTCACAATCAACAACCGTAATGGTGATAACAACACGACAACACTTTGCGTTATTATTTAGGTTAGATAATCTCCGTGATTTCTATCTTTATTAAGAATCCTTGCGATCATTAGAGCAAGCTTATTTCACGGTAAAGTGCGCGCCGCGCCCACCCTTTGTTTTCAACCCCCATGAGTTGCACCAACAACATCGTTTGACAACCACCTGAGCATGTGTTCTTTGGAAATATGTCTGTCAACCGCGTAGTTGTTGGTTTGGTCCTGACCCTTTCTGCTACCTTGGCGTGGTGGTCAGGTTTGCGTGCTGTTTAGATCCTGAGGGCTGTGCTGACTGTGACTTCAGTCCTTGCGGGTTCAACCTTGTCATATTGGCCAAAGGGGAGCAGCCAGACAAAAAGCAGTTGCGTGAGTGTCTGTGGACTTCTATCCATTCTTTTCTTCTGCTTTGTTGTTGCATTGTATGATGAATGGTCTGCCTGGCTTTTCATAGTTGAGCGAGAAGTTTGCTTTTCATCCCCATCTTCCTTAGGCTGCACTAACATGCAATCCTATACTGCAACGCTCCTTGTATTACACTTCAAAAATCTTTCTTCCAAGTTTAGATCTCGTCATTGCAGCCTCTCTCAGTTTAGTTTCCCAGAGATAGGGGGTTCCTTTCCTTATCAGCCAATCAAGTGGCTAACCAGTATTGGCCGGCTGGACAGAAAGGCCCCAGTGGCACACCTCCCAGTCTTATTCCTTCGGGTTTACACTGGATATGTGGTGTGTTGGTGGAACTGCAATTGGTGCAGCGCAAGCCAGTTGCAGTGATGGCTAAGCGCAGGCGTCCTTTGGCTTCGGTCACTGTGACAGGCTAATCCGAATCGGATTTGGTTTGGTGTTTCAAGGTTGAAGCAGGTAGGAAACAGACATTTGAGCGCGAAAGGAGATTTTCCCCATTTTTCGTGAAATATTAGAAGGCAATACAAATTCATTTATATTTTCCAAACCCCGCAAAATTGAGCACTTTTTGCACCAAGAAATTATGTGTAATATTATGAAAATTTTGGTGGGAGCATTTCGGAACAAATAATCGACCATGAGGGTAACCATGATGAATTTATCGAAGAAAGACAAACAATTTTTCTTAACAAAGGCGCGAATGTGAGTGAATTTTTATCATCCTCATTGCAACACAATTCATATTTTCGACCAAATTTATATACTCCTAGAATACACATTTTAATATTACACGAAAAATTTGAAAAATTTCCTCCCGCACCCGAATGGCCGTTTCCCACCCGTGTTGACCTTGAAACACCGTACTATCCAACTACACAATTGCCATATGTCATACACCAGTTGATACCCGCCTCTTCGCTGTTTGAATGGAGTTCCAAATGGAGCAGATCTAAGTTGAAGTTCGTGATTACCACTCCACAAAACCGCCTTCTCAGATCTGCCAAAGGATTTGTAACAGGAACTGGAGCAGTCGGGACTACCGAAGGTTAGTGAGAAATGTGTCAGGACACCGGGGCCGCAGCTGATTTCCACAAAATGAACATTCAGGTATATCGGCGGTTTGGATGAATTCGAAGCGGAATATGAGCCGACCGGTACAAAGGTCGTAGTAGTCTGTCTAAAAGCTCACTGCGGTGCGAATGGCACTCGTTGGTGTCTAGCACGCTATCCATGACAAAACTTCGCCATCATGTCACGCCTGCTGGCGCATTATTCAAGACGTTTGCTTGGAAACGACCCACCTTGCACTAGGCCACTCGTTCAAAATGCTATCGTTGATTTCGTCCGTTGACTTAACAAATGTCCTCCACTGACGTTTCCGAGTTGTACCAATTGCATGAAAGTAACACGTAGCGTCGCGACCAATTTAGCTGCGGGATGTCTCCAGTTGCTTGACTATTCTGTCTAGCACAAACGTCTCAAAAGTCATTTATGCTTCCGTAATCCCCAAAAATTCCAGTTCACGTATGCGGGCATATTTCTGACCACGAACGTACGTGCATTACGGGTCGGCCACGTTTCGTCCCATCCGTAGCTGAAAACTGATAAAAAGCCACTGTTTGGGAGTATCAGAATGTGTTTCGTGGGGTATTTCGGTATGTTCGATCCATACTTGGTAATAAAGTCCACCACGTGAGGATAACGTCAAAATAACTGAATTTTCCTCCTCTGTGGACAAAAGATATACGTGCATCCATTATCTTCAACTTGGATGGTACGCAAGAACTCTTGGGGGAAAATGTGTGCACGTAGTTCCGGAAGATTTTCTAAATCCGACTCGCAGAGGTTACACTATATACTCTCTTGGCGTTACAGACTTTAGCTTGCGCCGTATTTGAGGTGTCAGTAGTTGGCACAAAATTGCCTGGCAGTTGGTATATCGCAATCAGGTGACCCAGCGATTTAGCGATTGGTACACGGGTTCTAGGCAGGGCCCAAGGTTCCCGGGCCCAGTAGGTTTTCCTTGCTCAGTGTCGGCGGGCGCCTGTTGATCTGAAAGGCAATCATTGAAAACAGGGTGCAACATCGCTCTTGGAAATTAGAGTGAATACCAAGAACAAAGTAAAATTACTCGCATAATGCAACCTTAGATAAATGAGAGTCAAGCAGAGCTTTAGAACGATCTTCGAAAACGCTGCTGAGGAACTCAGAAGGTAGGCTGTTCCAACAGTTAAAAGCCCTATAACAGAAGAACTGCTGTCTAAGAAAGGTCCGAGGACGGAGCTTGAACAGCTTTCTATTATATCCTCTCTGGCCGTCATCATTCGCTACAGTGAAGAACTGTTCTGAAAGACCTATTGTAAAGAAGTGTGTGAGTGTTAAATCACTACGAAGTCTTCGAAATTCAAGTGGGTACAGGTCAAGGACTTCAAGTCAAGACTCGTAAGTAACATTGCTCAGGCCCGCGACCACCTTGGTAGCCGCGCACTGGATACGCCGGAAGGCTAATGTCTTCGTTCAGGCCGGTATACATGACCTGATTTGCATACTCGAGGAGCGGTCTTATATAAACCCCGTGAAGCGTTTGAAAAGCTTTCTTGTCTATGTGCGGAAAGTGGACGTAAACATCATGAGAGCGGCGAATCTTTTTTTGTCGCCATCTCATGGTGATACGTGAATGATAAGTTAGAAAACAACCAGACGCCTAGCTCTATCTTCAGATCGATTCTCATGATATCTACTGTGCTAGACGCACTATGAATCACGAAGGCATTGTCAGAATCTTCACCGAGTGACATCTGAGCACATTTATTATCATTTAGTAGAAGACTGCAATCTTCCAACTAGCGCTTGATCGCGTAAAGATCAATCTGTAGTGCACTGGGATCAATGACAATCCAGACTTCTAGGTCGTCTGCGTATAAGAGGGCGTTGCTAGAAATATTTTTTGGGAGGTCGTTGATGCAACTGGGGAATAACAAAGGACCTAGCACTTACCCTTGAGGGAATCCCGCGGGAATGAAAGAGGGAGACGGAAGGCCTGATCTGGTGTTAACTTTAACAGTTCTATTATCAAGAAAACAGGCAATCCAGCGAAGAACCTGTCCTTGAATACCGTTGGCTTCCAGTTTGTGTTTCATTTGGCCGTGTTTTACACGGCCAAAAGACTTGGAGAAATCAGAGGAGAGCATCTGAGACGAGGCCATCGTCTTTGGCCTCCGTCAGATTATCCATGAAAATAAACACGTTTGTTATACATGATCGATCAGGAATGAAGCCATTCTGGGTGGAAGAGAAACGAATATTTGATAAGAAGTGATTAAATATGGCGCGCTTTAGTAGGCGCTCCATTATTTTGCACGGAACGCTAGTAAGACGGCTGATAGCTATCTAGGGGGTGCCGGTCACCCATGTTTAATACAGATGCCACCGTCGCCTCGCTCCATGCGCTATGGAGAATGTTAGCCTGGAGTGTTTGCTTAAACCGCTCATAAAGGGGTCCAGCCAGACCAACAGCTGCTTCCTTGAGTATTCCGGGATGGATCATGTCAGGGTCCATTGCACTGTACAAATTAACAGCAGTAGAGATGGTGCGGATTCATTATACAGCTACGAGCAAAACTGCGATGCCTATGCCGGCCCACTAACTTTGATGCTAGTGGTTTGTAGAAAATTTACATTCACACGGTAATGTGAACCGGCGCGGTGGTACTTGCAAGGCAACTCTCAAGCCGCGCGGAGTTTAGAATTTTAGGGACGTCGAAGGTGATCTCACTGAAAATGTGAACAGAATAACTCACTGCCAACTTGAAGTCCCTCGAGTTGGTAAGAGGGCAGACAGGAGGCTGAGATGACGTCGGATAAGTAATTTCTAACGCTGCTAGCCAGTGATTCATCAAAAACGGCAAGACGGGGTTAATAAACAGGAAAACCCGTTCATTGCTGTTACCAGTCGCATGTAAAACTCAACACGATAGCACTTTCAAGCAGACGTTCATGTGAAGACAATACTTCGGTCTACATAAAAGGCGCAAAATGGATTATAGAACATAACCGTGAAGTACGAACACTACCTTCCTAATTTCTTCAGGCTGAAATTTACCGGTGGGGAGTGCATGCTGTCGTTAGTTTACGGCTAATATGTGGGTTTGGAATAGCATGGGAGTAATTGTGGACGGAATATTAAGGAAAGTATCAAATATGCCTATTGTACTGTGGGAATTCGTTTGTTTTAATGCGTGAACGATGTTTAGCAAGGACGCCTGGGATTTGCGGTAAAGTAACAGCGAAATATTTTGGCGAGATAGTTGAAGTTTCGCGATGTGGTAGATAAAGGGGATAAGAAACCAACGATTAATAAACATGCACCGTATGAGTTGTAGTTCATCTTTTTTAAAACTTTTCATTCGATATCCCTTGAAATAGGTGCCGACAGTTGATAGGTTTGGGTCATTATGCTCATCCCTACGTGCGATTGGAAACCACTGAAATTTGGAAGCTTCGTGGGTAAGTAGATAAGGCTGCAGCTGATGACTTCTAAACAATGAGGGCGAAACCCGCCATGATCTGCTTAGAGTAGATATTGCTCACCGTAATCGGCGTGAGCTGCACTGGCCTTAAGATAACCAAAAAATAGGTAAATATCTTTAGTTAACTGACCACCAAGGAGATGGAATTTTACGTGTCTTCAGGAAAGCGGAGGTTCAACGAGAAGTGAGGTACTGTACCACATGAAGCAAATCGGGGTGAACCGTTCGACGGCCACCCTACGTCACGACTTATGGTTGGACACACTGACGTCTATGCTCGACGGCCGTGGCTAAGTGATCTCTCGGATGAGTGCGCTTCTTTAGTCGCCCATTTGCATTCTCCAGACGGTTGTTTGTTCGGTTTCCAAAATGAACATCCGACTGTGCATGGATGGCCCAATTTGGCTTTATATACAGCAAATTGCACAAGAGGTAGTTAATAAAGCTGGGGTCTGTTAGCCGGATTTTTGCTAAATGAATAGACGAAGGTGATCACTCACTCTTCAGAGTTGTTGCAAGTAGCCATGCGATGAAACAAATACCGGCTTCTGAATGAATTCGTCTGGACGGTGATTCTAAGGTTTATTACACCTACTCACATGTTTCACCACAGCATCCCGAACATAGAAGTAACATAACATAACGTCGCACCCAAAGACCACTCTTGCTGCTCGCATTTGGGTTGCCATTTCATCCATCACAGACGTTCTGAAACTTATATGTTCCCTCATAACCTCCCGGAATGTTTCGAACAAATGACACAGGGATGCGTATTGCTCACTTCGCACATAGGCGTACATTACGGGTCGTCCATGGCCCACGCCGTTTGTAACGTAGAACTGATACAGCTTCAGGCTACAGCGGCCAATGTGAAGTGCTGGAACACCTACTTGTGGCGGTTGGTTTCATGTGTGGCATCGACGTTTACCACGTCAGGGAACCGTCTGAATAACTGCACTTGCTCTCTGCGTGCGAAACATATGTGCATGTACCTATTGTTGTCGTCTCTGATGACACGCAGCACGCCGTTTTTCTCTATATGATCCAGAATTTGTGGCAGATTTCCTGCTACATTAGTGCACACTAACCCACTTACTTATCACTGGCGGTTTAAACCGATGACGGATGTTGCAAATATCCATGGTAATTATATACTTGCATAAACATCCGCAGCATACTGCTTCAACTCGGCAGTTGGCGTGTTGTACTGGGAAAGGTGTCTCGAGTTGTTCATTTCACTATCCGTGAGCCGACGAATCCTTGGATAGGCATCGTGCAACAAGATAGTTAGGTCGTGGGTTTTCTCCAACGTGAAAGAGCTAAAAGTTAACGCGGTATTTCTCCTAACCACGTTGAAGCGCGAATGGCAGCATGTATCGCAGGAATTGTGCGATCGGGAGTATTTGAACTGAACTAACTAAACACGTCGTACTCCACAGCTTTCGCTCTTACGTCGCCTGCGTTTTATGAAACGGGACGCCATCTAACAGGTAAACTCAACGGAAATTACACTCACATGATCATATTTCAAGCACCCACTGCCTGATTTCTTGCTTGAACCAGGCACATACAGAACATTGTGATCCTTCATGTACGTATCTAAACAACCTTTGAACGCGCTGGAGCTAGCAAATTCGCGATCCTCGAAGACATCTTTAAAGCCCTATAAATAATCCATAATTTAAATTGAATATAAGATAACATCGGTCAAATATTAATCACGAATAATAATCACACGTGAAGAAATTCTTCATAAGATACTACATTTATACCATCACAACACCTACCATCGCTAATTTCGATCTCGGCGCCAAATGAAGAACAAACCGATTTACGGTCGACTAAAACAAATCTCTTCAACTCTCCTGATGCTCTCTGTTATGGAAATCGATGACTTTCACATACCTGGGCGACACCACGGAAATGCTCAATGATTCTCCATTTTATCGCCGTCTAACGGGAGATTTCACTGCCTGCGGGCAATTTCCATCTACCTTCAGCTGGTTAGTGATTTTCTTGTTAAATATTGCGCCGCCTTCATATGGCACTCTCGCAGCAATATCAACATTTTTATTTCCACCTTTCAAGATCGTAACCATTATCTATATTCATTGTTCAATAGTTTTTTTGAGTCCTGTATTTCTTTAATTTGTTTGAATGCAGCATTTGCTGTCGCACCAAGGGTTCTAGACTCGGCCGTTCGCCGCAGAAGGTTCTCCGGCTTTGAGTGCGTGATGTCTGTTTCTGTCGTCGGATTTGATGTCGGTTGTTCGACGTCATATATTGCGGTTGCAAAAGGTGGTGGGATCGAAACTATTACCAACGAATATAGCGATCGAGAGACTCCGTAAGTCTGTTCCGTTCATTTTTACGTTCCGCGTAGGACTTGCGTCGCGTTCACTGATCGACGTCGGTTAATGGGCACGAGCGCGAAGTTACAACATGTAACCAACATAAGCAATACATTCGTCAATTTTTTGCCATTAGTTGGTAAGAAAGCTTCCGATCCGGCGGTGGAGAGAGAGAGACGATTTTTGCCTTACCGTGTCGACGAAGGTCCAGATGGTCGTGTCGCCATGAAGGTTGTTTACCCTATCCGGTTCCTAACCAGCTTTTCCTTCAGGTGAATTATAATGGCGCCACCCATGTTTTCACACCGGAACAGGTGTTAGCTATGCATTTAACCAAGCTAAGAGATATTACAGAAACTGCATTGTCTAACAAAGTCGTTGATGTGGTTATCAATGTGCCGACATACTATACGGATACGGAGAGACGTGCGCTTTTGGATGCGTCCAGAATCGCGGGGCTTAATTGTGTCAAGCTGGTTAACGACTTAACAGCAAGTAGGCCCAGTTGTTACCATTATTATTTCGTGTGCTTTCAGTTGGAACAGCATACGGTCTGTACAACATGGATTTGCCTTCAATAGAACAACCTCCTAAGGTTGTGGCCTTCGTAAGCGTTGGATATGTGAGCACGCAGGTTGCTATCTGTGCTTTCAACAGCGGTAAGATGAAAGTCCTTGCCACTGCTTTTGACTGGCAACTTGGCGGTCGTGACTTTGATGAAATCATATTCCATAAACTGGCTGAAGTGTTCGAAGAAAAATATGGAATTAAGGTAGCTGCCTCTTGTAAGTAATCATCGATTTCTGCAGGTCATTGATCATCCAAGAGCCACTGTTCGGTTGTTGCAAGAGTGTGAAAAAGTTAAGAAGGCAATGAGTGCAAATTCGCAGGAACTACCCGTCAATATTGAATGCCTTTCACACGAAAAAGACTTGGTTTCTCGAATGAAGCGATCGGATTTCGAAGAATGGTCATCTGAATTGCTCATGCGCTTTGAGAAAGTGCTTCTGCACAGTTTGTCAGTTGCTAAGCTGACACCTAGTGATGTGAACACCGTTGAGTTGGTTGGTGGAACCTCCAGAATTCCGGCTCTGAAATCCATTGTATCGTCTGTTTTCAAGCAGGAGGGTCGGACTACACTGAATGCAGACGAAGCAGTTGCACGAGGCTGCGCTTTGCAGGCAAGTTGTTTTTGTTCACACGTTCTTTTCATAAGGCCCCTAATGCACAGGGAACGATGCACTAATTTGGTCGAACGTACACGTGAATGGTTTTTTGAATCTGAAAGCACTGGATCTTAAAACCATAACCACAGGTATACAGTGGACGTGCTTAAAATAGTGTTGGTAGGATAGGACTGCTTTTCATAGGCTGCATTGGCATCCCGGTCTCCTAACTCTCCTGTCATCCCAGTAAATATTTGTCTTTTGGTTACAAACTTTTGATCCTCTTGATTTTGACTTAGTCAGTACGATATTTCGCCCAAGTTATGTGCACCGGACAGTATTGTCATCTCTTGCCCTGCACCCTGTCTAGACAATTTCCGAAGTATTTTTTACCACTGAATAGGTTGTACGCCTTGATCTTATTGGCTGTCCAAAATTAAAAAACCACTTGAGGAGAGGTCGTAAAACAAGTTATGTCGCGCACTGGGAAAAACAAATTAACCGCCCAACCACGATGTAGATTATCGTTACACAAGTCTGTTGGCGAGTTTAGTACCACTTCTAGGCCGGGAATAAAAGTTATGGATGGAAACGGTGCAAGACGTACACCAACAACGGCCAACTTTACCACTAGTTGTGCACTGCACACTGTTAAAATTCTCTGGGCGCTTCCAAAGAAGTGTGTGTAGACAGAAGAATATCGCAAGAAGCATTATACTCCAACCACTGACTACCACTTACAGACATTTCCATTGGTCTATCGTGGCAACGGCATCTTTTAGACTCTCAGCAGGGAAGTCCGGTAGAGCCAATGGAAGCCAAACTTGTTAGTATTCTCGTCATACTCCGCGTTAAGTTTTGAACTCTCCACTGCATTGTTTCCAGGTACACCCAGGGAATTCACATGAGGCGTGATGTAGTAGGCACTGTGTAGGGGTGCTCGAGGTGTGTCCAAGCTGCCTGAATCGGGAAACTGGCTTCCGCCAACTTGAGTCGCTGATTTAACGTTACCTATGTGGTACTCCCACCACACGGGTAATGCTTCGTGAAATAGGCTTGTCAAACATAAGTATTAGAACATAATCAGATCGAATGTGTTAGGTTTCGTAACCTTCGGGCAGTACTGCGCCCGCAGTCGTCTTGTAGACATTCCTCTAAGTTACGTTGTGTATGTTAGTACTTCAGGTGCCTAAGGTTAAAGGCCAATCGCGCTTTAGTGGTACTTGAGGAAATCCCGTCTTCACCAGTGCCCTCAGAGGGGTTTAACCTCAAGGTGACGGCTTGTGTATCTCGACGAACTACTGAGATAAACCAGACGTCACGACGATCACAGAGACAGAACTACTCATGTGAGACAGTCCAATCCCCACAAGTTTGATTTGTTGTGGTCTTTCAGTCCTTTGAGTTGGTGGCTAACGAAGAAGTGAATTTTCCCTATAGAAAGCGGCATTTACGGTCCGTTACCTTTCGCTTCAGGCTATTGAGTTGGAAAAAACTTTCTTTTGGGTAGATCTGGACATCCTGGCAGTATTCCATCCTACATACCGCCACAAATACTCAAAACACTGCTGGTACTCTGTTTCATCGGCCACCGCGAAGTTTAGTGTTGTCCTGTCTGCTGTGTACAGTGGAGTACATGGACGAAAATATACTGTGATTCCTATTTCGTCGTATCTACTTCAGCTCTTAAGCCCTTCAAAACACCCGTTTTCAATAATCTATGCAGATCCCAAAAAGCAGAGCTAATCAAACGGGCGCTTCCGGTGTACCCCAACTTCTAGTACCCGATGTCCGGTTTTCATTATCCATCGCATAGATCTAAAACGCGAGTGATTATCGGTGCCCTCAAAGTTCGTATTGTGAAGCAAAGAAGACTATAAAAAAATTGTCCTCGCTCGAACAGACTTGTTGAATGTCGACGTCTGCTGTAGTTCGAAAACCAGAGTCAGTGGTTGTAGCCAACATATGTAATTGATAGCATTGTTTACTTCGTAATGGTTGTGTACTTTGGGTAACATTTCGACCGTCACTGTCGGATAAAACTAAAGTAAGCGTAATCCTGTGGCAACGACGGTTACACTAGTGGGGTCTGGTGACAAACTGAATCTCGTGGTTGAGCTGAAGTGAGATTCGCAGAGTTCCAGAGCGGAACATTGTTTACTCGATTGAGTCCCAGAGAACACTCGCTTGTGCGTTGTTAGACCCAACACCGGTTAAAATCTGTCAACACAAGTCAGAAAGGCGTTGTATAGTCACCGTACGCTCCAACAGCCGACCGTTAGGATGCTAGCAAAAATGCGTTCTACGACATTGTCGCTGACTGTGAAGTAGACTAAACATTGAAATCATACTAGCAGGCGATTTTAATGCTCAGCATGGTCGTCTTTCTTCAGAGGAGGAGCGGCTGCGGACTATGTTTGTTGTCCGGGCCCAACACATTGGCAATGACGACAGTATTGTAGCTGTGGGCATCTCACAGTCCTTTTATTTCGGGCACCTCATTCCAACAAAAATGAAGTCATTGAGTTACGTGGGGACCTCTCTGCGCTTCTCAACCATGGGCACGACTCGACCATATAGCAATCAGCTACAAGTGGCATCATTGTTGAAGAATGTCGTGCGTTTTGAAACAGCCACTTAGGCCCGGATCCTGTTCTTTGTGCCCGTTTTGCTGTGTCGTTTTCCTAGGGATCGTACACTCGTAACTGCAAGATGCTTAACTGGGATTCAAGCAGGGGGAGCGTAAGGGATGCTTAAAGGAAAGCACTGATGATCGAACTGTCCAGTTCGAGTCCGGTGAGAGAACTTAACAAACGCTGGGAACAAATCGTGAGAGCTACGTAAGCTTGATGTGAAGAGGTATGTCTCGAAAAGACTATACAGTTGCGACGGGACTGGATTTGTCACATCGATAAACCTGGTGAACAAGCGTCGCTCCATCCCACCTGGCTCTCAGTATGGCTGACCAAAAACTTGCACAAAGATTGTGAGCGTCGCTTGGTCGAACAGTCGAAGGAGACGGAACGTGCCCTTTTATCTGGCAATGGCCGAGAGTTACTTTCCCTGATCCGTGGTGGTACTGGCCGTCGAGTCGGTGTAAGTGAGACCGTATGTGAAGAAGATAGTTCACTTATGATCGGTCAATCGCGCCAATTTGACAGGTGGGCTGAACACTGAGGAACAATTGAACTGGCCTCAACCGGACTATATGGGCGACGGGACCCGAGTGGTCAGTTATTGTGTTCCAGAAGTGGTTGTGGAGTTTAAGTTACCGAAGCGTGTCAAGGTTTCTTGACCAAATCTCCGCCTTTTTACTCTTTCCAGGTGGGGAGAGGTTGATATCAAACTTGACGGGACTCCTTTAGACAGACGATTTGGGAAACTAAAGAGGTACCTCGTGGTTGGTGTTTATCGACAGTAATTCCCATTTTCAAAAAAGGGATCCGAAATCTATGTGACAATCACAGAGGTATTAGTCTTGCGTCGCTTGCATCAGAGTTACTCACTGGCCTTATATTACGTCGGCTCACTAAGCCCACTGAGAGTTCAGATAAGTGAGGAGCAGACAGGATTCGAATTCGGTCGTGGATGCATTGTTCATATTTCCACCTTGCGACGGATCTAGGAGCATCGGTACTCTTATAGGCATCCGACGGCCGTGGTCTTTTTAGACCGTTAAGTCTGCTTTGGATTTGGCTACTCATAACGTCCTCTGGAACTGCCTTCTTCTCATGAGGGTGTCAGTAAAATTCATGAATATGTTTAGATCACTGTATGTTCAGTTTGCAATCAGGGTAAGAGTTTATGAACAACTGTATCAGGCGTCCATCACTTCTAATCGTGTTCGTCGAAGTTGTTCGATCTCCCCTTTCCCGTTCAGTTTTGTCATGGACAACATTCTGGAATGTGCTCCTGAGGAATCCAGTCATCTTGGTGTTGAGCCAGCTTCTTTCTGGCGCTAGGCTGATC
>QNGE01003494.1:17270-27980 GCA_008508345.1 Paragonimus westermani
GACCTCTCTGCGCTTCTCAACCATGGGCACAACTCGACCATATAGCAATCAGCTACAAGTGGCATCATTGTTGAAGAATGTCGTGCGTTTTGAAACAGCCACTTAGGCCCGGATCCTGTTCTTTGTGCCCGTTTTGCTGTGTCGTTTTCCTAGGGATCGTACACTCGTAACTGCAAGATGCTTAACTGGGATTCAAGCAGGGGGAGCGTAAGGGATGCTTAAAGGAAAGCACTGATGATCGAACTGTCCAGTTCGAGTCCGGTGAGAGAACTTAACAAACGCTGGGAACAAATCGTGAGAGCTACGTAAGCTTGATGTGAAGAGGTATGTCTCGAAAAGACTATACAGTTGCGACGGGACCCGAGTGGTCAGTTGTTGTGTTCCAGAAGTGGTTGTGGAGTTTAAGTTACCGAAGCGTGTCAAGGTTTCTTGACCAAATCTCCGCCTTTTTTCTCTTTCCAGGTGGGGAGAGGTTGATATCAAACTTGACGGGACTCCTTTAGACAGACGATTTGGGAAACTAAAGAGGTACCTCGTGGTTGGTGTTTATCGACAGTAATTCCCATTTTCAAAAAAGGGATCCGAAATCTATGTGACAATCACAGAGGTATTAGTCTTGCGTCGCTTGCATCAGAGTTACTCACTGGCCTTATATTACGTCGGCTCACTAAGCCCACTGAGAGTTCAGATAAGTGAGGAGCAGACAGGATTCGAATTCGGTCGTGGATGCATTGTTCATATTTCCACCTTGCGACGGATCTAGGAGCATCGGTACTCTTATAGGCATCCGACGGCCGTGGTCTTTTTAGACCGTTAAGTCTGCTTTGGATTTGGCTACTCATAACGTCCTCTGGAACTGCCTTCTTCTCATGAGGGTGTCAGTAAAATTCATGAATATGTTTAGATCACTGTATGTTCAGTTTGCAATCAGGGTAAGAGTTTATGAACAACTGTATCAGGCGTCCATCACTTCTAATCGTGTTCGTCGAAGTTGTTCGATCTCCCCTTTCCCGTTCAGTTTTGTCATGGACAACATTCTGGAATGTGCTCCTGAGGAATCCAGTCATCTTGGTGTTGAGCCAGCTTCTTTCTGGCGCTAGGCTGATCGACATAGAATATGCGGATGATATTGTCTTACTTAGCTCCTCTGCCGAAGACATGTAGACCGTGGTGGACTGGGTGAGTGACGGGGCTGGTTTGTGTGGAACGCGGTCCGTACCTTCAATGTGCAAAGTGCTGTTTGAGGACTGGGGCATTCCCACTCGTGCCTTATTTATTGCAGTTAATCCGCTTGGGACTGTGGTTACCTTCACATACTCGAGTAGTAGTATTGTTTCTTCAGCCTTCAGTATTGCCGATGATATATCAGCGAGGATGGTGAGTGCACTAGTTGCTTTTACCATCCTGCCTCCTCTGTGGCGTCGAAAGGACACTCGGTATGTGGTGCTTATGAGTGTTTTGTTTTGCCCTACTGTTCTGGGACATGGTCTGTTCGCAACGACGATGTCAACGAACTTGCTGCGATTGACCGTCGGTGTCTCTGCTACTTAGCTCACATTGAGTGGACTGATCGCATGAGCAATATGGCTGTTCGGCGGTGCATATTCTGGAACGCTTGGGATGCGTGATCACTTGGTCAGTTAATCTCGTTGCTCAGTCTGTGATGGTTGGATCACGTACCCTGCATGCTAACTGACCGTTTACCGTACCGGCTTTATATGTTGAGACGACCAGTAGTTGGGTGAAACCATATGGTAATGATTAAGCAACAACGTGGTCACGAATTCTGGAGACCGTGACTGTTCCATTAGGGTGCTCAGAATCATTCAAGTCGCTGGTTAGACACGCTGTCCTAGTTAGCATTGTGTCGCAGTCAATAGCCTACTTGCATTCTTACCGTTTAGGTTTTCATTAATTTCCAGTCTTCACTACCGTTTTCCACCAGGATATTCCACGTCCTTTTTGAGACGATCGGTGGTCTGAGCCACACTACCTTCCGGTCAGGTTAAAGACTTGTAAATAGATTAATAACACAGTAGGCTTGCTTTATTCGTTTGACGGGTTCTGTTAAGGGCATGTCTAGACGCCAAATGTTCAGTAACTTGCTTCCATCTACGACGTAACTGTGAAATGTGTAACTTGCTCAAATCTGGCTGCTTCACTCGTCAATACTTACTTGTGATGACCCAATTTTGGCTAGGGAGATGAACGTCCTAGTCGATCGTCTTAATGAGGCCGAGTTTCGTTTTGGTGGCCGGTTTGTGCTGCTGTTGCCTCACCCTGACTGTAATGCAGCGTGGCGCCGATCACAGGTCATTCTTATCTGGTACCATTTCTGGACACCATGTGCGTTATTTCCATACTTTTTTCTTTTCTCCGAATCCGACCTGGTCTAGAAGAACGTGGTTCAGTTATGGTTGGTCTGGCTTCACTGACGACTGTCTTTTTTATTGACGTGCGTACTTAGATTCAGACCATACGTTGGTACGTTGTGTTTTTTTTCTTATCTGCTGAGCAAAGACCTCACCGACAGCAACGGTTGGCCGTAGACAAACTGGTCAGGCTGTGTGTCATACGTAAGTAACGACCTGGCTTAGAATGCAAACCCAGCGGTTCTAACTAGGATGATCCTGGCGGCCACTAGACCCAAATCCCAGGCCATTTGTGAAGGAGATACCGTGGGATGCGGCACAGCTTGTGTTGCTGGGGTCAAGTATTCTGCATGCCAGCTAGGCTTTTACGGTGCCTAAAGTTGGGCAAACCGTATGGTGGTACTCAAGGAACAACGTGGTCACGTAATGTGAATACTGTGATTGTCCCATTGAACAAACTGGACTGAGGTCCTTGCGATCACCCAAATCACTGATTGGAAACGCTATCCGAGATATCAGTGTGCCGCGGTCAGTGACTTACCTGCATTCGTACATCTAGTTCTTCCGGTCGATATTTTGTTTTTCTTTTTAACTTTCTCAGTAACGTATTTTTCAGGTGAGCGACGTCCTGAGCCACAGCACCTTCTGGTCAGTCTCAAGGCTGTGTGCCATTCGTAAATAACGACCTGGCTTAGAATGCAAACCCAGCGGTTCTAACTAGGATGATCCTGGCGGCCACTAGACCCAAATCCCAGGCCATTTGTGAAGCAGACACTGTAGGATGCGGCAAGGTGGTTTGTGGGCTATGCAGACCTATTTTTAAAGGGGTCCTGGAGCAAGATATCGGTACCAAATTTAGTATGAATGAAGCCAAACAGTTTGCGCATTGTGTTTAGCATGTCATTGATGAACAGATTGAGAATAACACAACATTGAGCAAGTTATAATACTCTACGCCTCAATCACCTCAGGTGGCCTTCCTCAGGAGTGTTTTCCCTGAGGAAGGCCACACGAGGTGGTCTTAGAGTCTCTAACTACGAGATGGGATGTTTTTGATGGCGATGCACGTAATAAGTTTAGGAGTGGTGTTCATATGATGCTTCGTCCTAACTTGGTCTCTGATTGTGAGGTTCAGCCGGCGGGCGAAGCTAACGAAATGAAAACCGCTTTGGCTTCAGGCAGCACTGGTGGACTCCTCAAGGCTATCTGTGCCACTGAGAGAAGGTGCCTGTGTCAGTGAGACTGCCGTCAAGGCAGACAATACACTCATCCATAATAGGTCGAGAAGATAAATCGCTGGGCAGAACATCCTAAGGATCAATTCAGTTAGCCTCTTGCTCCTCTATTACCACAGCAAACACCATGTAATGTGTTGGTCGTCTTGTGTGGACGACGGGAAGCGTTTGTTTGAGCCAAGTTTACTTAATAATAGGTCCCACATTCAAGGAGAGTTAGGAACTTTTATGGATACGCTGGGGATAAGCTTGACTTCAGCCTGAAGTGGGGTATTGACTTCCATCATACTTCATCGATGCACTGTAGCCCGGAAGATACATATTCATTCATTTGCATGAGCCGTAAGCATGACTGGAAATTGCTGTGGCTTCAGTCGTCGCTCACCATAAAAGTGACACTGTTTGAGCTAGAAGAAAACTTCATTAAGACAGGATGAAGGGGTATTAGACTAACCTGAGCGGAAGAATGAAGCGTGGTACGAATGTAGAAATGTGGCGGCGTGCACATTTCGGTTACTTGTTGGGCTAAAGTGAATGGCGTGAGGACCACATCAATAGATTCATTCATGCCGTGTAGGCTACTAGTTAGAGGTCTGACAAACCAGACTCCTCTAATCCCCCAGATTAGGGGTTGGAATAGGGTTGGCATTCTTTTTCCCAAAAAGTGCCCGTTTTGGTGAATCGCCACCTGTTGACCTACCCTTCACTCACCTGTCAGCTTTGGCTCTCAAGCCTCTCCAGACCCTCATTTCTAGTGTTTACTGTGCAGGTCTCACAAACAGAGCTAATCGTAGTAAATCTATATCGGTAAGTTCCATCTCTTACCACCCAGCCCCAGGCCTCCTTCGTCCCTTGTTTAGATCCACAATGCTTTCAACGTTCGCACTCTAAAACGGATAGGTCAGCAGGTGGCTCTCGCACGAACATTAGACTAGTTGAGTGTAGTTGTCTGCTGCGTTTCACAGTCAACGTATGGAACTAACAGCACTCGCACTGTCTACCCGATACTGTTTATGCAATTCGGATGACCCCACAGTCGCCACTACTGGTCAGGCCAGAATGGGTACAGTCCTGAGCTCGACGGTCGCAGACATTGGTAGGTTGGTGTTACAACTGGGGCGGCCCAAGAGGAGTAGTTCACCTTTGCCAACACTCCTATGGCCTCTAGACGATCTAGTTCAGCCTCCAACGCTGCTGTTGTTGAGTATGGCACAGGACGCTTAGGACAAAACACTGGCCTGGTTCGATGAAAAGTTGAGCTTTACCCTTTGTACATTTGCCTAAATTGTTCGTAAAAACATCTGGAAACTTATCTGGTAACTGTTGCACAAAATCACTATGCAGTTTACTCGAGATTGTAGCCACGTCACAAAATGTTGATAAATGAATAGTGTTATGTACGTCACAAACAGAATTAAAGGGTACATTCCACAGATCAAGTTTTTCTATCCAGTCTATACCCAAAAGATATAGGTGGTTGCTAGGAGATATGTAGCAAATGCCAGAGTCACATTTATCAGGGAAGCAGAAGGTACACATTAACTCACCAAGAAGAGAAATCTGGTGACCACTAGCGTTCTTGGATACTCTGTGTGTTGGCTTATACGGTGGTCTTCCAAGGTTAATCCATGTTAAACGGGAAATGATTATGTCCGATGTAGTGTGTATCTGTAACGTAACTTGGTGATTTTCAATGTGAAGAGTCATATTTCCGTCGGTGAACAATATCACTTGTAGTAAACACCACATTGGACTGGCGACGTACGCGGAAGCCTTGGGTTGATTGTCTGCAGTGTGACTACTTGTGACCCATACAATTACACTATTGACACACGTGTCTGCGATATGGGCAAAATCGAACGAAGTGCCACTGTCCACATAGCCGACAAGCGGAAGATGACCGTTGCATACGAAAAGGTGCGTCACGACAAACATGATGGACGATTGTGTCTTATAACCCAGTGGGAGATGACGTCGATTGCAACATTCGTGAGTCGTGCTTAAGATTCACTAGGCGCAAGTATTCTGCCGTTAAATCCTCAACTGAGAAGTCTGTACATGAATCCAGTTTTGCTAAAAGACGCGTTCGTATATCAGCATCGTCTGAAGACGTCAACCCGGCAACAAATATCAAAGCTTTGAATTGTGAGTCCGATATCTGTTTTAACTGGAAGCGTTCACACTCTCGGCTTACTCCACCAGCGTACGTCACGGTATCTCCTTTAGCGTGTCGGGAGATTTTCAGACAGTTGTATCGAATGTTAAACGCAGATGTCCTTTCACCAAAATTAGAACAAAGCTTTGAAACAGTGTCTTTCAGAGTGAAGTCACGAGATTTCTGTGGATCATCATCATCATCATAGACAGCAATACATCAGTGGTTAACACTAATGCTTAACTGCCACAATTTCTGTGGAAGAATATAGTTGCAATATTGTGCATGTTCAACTGCACCTAATTTCTGCAGTAAGAGGCGTACTTTGACGAATTCGTCCAACGCGACTGCATCAACTAGGAAGATGTCTTCGTAACGCTGATACCAAGACGAAAATGTCACACCATTATCTGGATCATAATTAAACTCATGAATGCTGGTTGCCAAGGTCTTCTTCAGTTTTGGTTCCGAAGTGGCGGCTGTACGTGACGTAGTCAGGGCGGTTAGTTGTGCTGTGAGTGACTCAAACATTTTAGCGTTCGTCTGCTGCTGCTCCAAAAAGGCTTGCTGGTGACGCTGCATCATTTTCTGCTGCTGTTCAATCTGATCCTGTTGTTGCTGCATTTACCTCTGTTGCTGCTGTAATAATTTCAATAATGCTGTTTCGGCCATCTCTGTCGCCAACTGTTAAATCGTCCCGCACGGGTAAGGAGAACGAGTTGGTAAGACCCAAGTACAAGATGTATCGATTGGTTACGTGGTACAGGCATCTAAAGAATGAATAACCAAAGACAACCGACCAATAACTAACTGACGAATCGGCAAGCACTAGTACACGTGATTGGCTAATTTGTAGCATGACTTATCTGGTATAAGTTAGAACGCGTGATTGCGTGGGCGTGTAAGCACCAGACTGCCTGTCCGATTCCGATCCAACAGTTGGATTCCTGTTTAGCAGTAAACTTTACCATCCGCTTGGCAGATTCTAATAACGCCAGCTCCAATGCGCAATAAAAAAAATTAAAAAGCGGGTATTCGGTGGTGATTGTCAGACATGTTCTTCTGTTTAACCATTACATTTGAACAAAATTAGGTGGCTAGACCATGCATTAAGGATGCCAACCAGTCGTTTGTCACGCTGAGTACTGTCGATGCTGCAGCCGATTGGCGTAAGGTGGGGAGTGGATGGACAGACGATAACCTAGCGTAGGGGTGAAATTGTTCGCCAGTAGGCTAGTCATTGTAGGTCGGGTTCGTCTCTGGGGCTGCGTACCTCGCGACTCAGTTGGTGGCTGGTGGGATGGCAGCTAATCGGGCTCAGTGGCGTGAATGTTCCCATTGTTTGGCTGAGTTGTCTGTGAAGTAACTGCACTCAATGATGCCTTACAGTGAAAACCGTAAGTAAGCTGTCTTTCTGACGACGCCTTGCTTATAGCACGGTTGTTTGCAAGGTGTAGACACGTTGATGCTGAGTGTGAATATAGACTTGGCTGTTTTTAGTGGTTAGATCTTTTCTCTTCCCTCTTTCTTTGCCGAGTTTGCCGTTCTCTTCATGGTTGTCTGGCAGTTGAGCGTCCATGACAGCCATTGTTTTTCTACCGTATATGGTTTTGATGAGGCAGGCAGTACATTGCCATCTCGAATGAAGTTTCTAGCTAACTGTTTGAGTGGTCACGAGGTCCCGAGTTGGACAGGCGACATTTCCCCACTTTACTCAGTGAATGATCGAACAGGATTCGGTCTTCAGTGAGGGTATTTTGATCAAATTTCAACTCCACAGAATCTTTGGACGACGTCCTGTATCATGACTATAAGTGTTTCGATTTTGTCAATTGATTCACTCCTTTAGTGTTGCCCAAACACAAGGATGTACAGAACAAGTACCTGAACACACAGTCGGCGCTGTGTTTCTACGTTTTAGCTCAGGTTAGCGTCTATAGCAAACTGTGTTTAATTTAATCGGAAGTGAAACAATGGAGGACACCCTGCAGCACTCAAAATGTGGGTGTGTGTATCTTATCTGTTAGAAGAATAAATTATCTACGATGGCGACAATTTTCAAACAGTACAAACACTGTTTGGCGCTGTTTCCCGTTCGGTCTAATATTTCGGAACGCGCTTTGCGGTCCTTATGTGATTTGTCTGCGGGGTAGCTGTGATCCATTCATTCCTTGCGGTGGGTACTGTGGCTCGGACCGCTGCTCATCGCAACAGTGATGCAGAATGACCTAAAGGAAAAAGAAACTTAACCAAAGTGAATACAGATGGATAAAATAAAGTTAGGCTAAACTTATGAATGCAGGCGTCTTTGGCTGCAGCGTATCGCCAGCTGTTTGAGCGATCGCAAAAACCACAACTGTGATCATAAGTGTAATGTTCAATAGTCATGCTGTGGATGTTGCCGATCGGATTATGCTCTTGAGAAATCACATCAGTGCTGGTGGACGTATACAGAGTGAAATAGGAAATTGTATTCGTTATTCTACGATATCCCTGTCTTGCTGATGACGCCTTACTTTTGCCTATTGCTTGGTTGCGAATTCAAAGTACCTTGACGTTAAATGTTTGGGTCTAAACAAGGTTGTGCGTCTGAAGAGCAGGCCCCATTCATTCTTTTTTTCTCTATCTCCTAGTTGGGGTTTGCTGCTGTCATTGTTCATATGACAGTTAAGCAGCGGTGTGAACCGGTGACGTGATCTTGACGATGCTCATGGTAAGAGCCAACATCCGTCAACTTACTTCCCTGTCTAGGATCCACATTGAATTCTTCAGAATGCCCAAGCATCTAGAGCATCATCTCTCGCGGTTGGGATCGGTCATTGCTGCCGAATGTCGTATAAAGTACAAAACAAGCTGCAAAAGTACAAAAGCAAGCTGCCCGTAAGAATCTAATAAACCTGGGCACATTTCGCTGGAAAGCCTATGCAACAAGCGGCACTAGTAACACAACTGGACCGATGATAACTTTAGATACAATATATTCCTCAATCTTCATCATCGTCATCATAGACAACAATACATCAGTGGTTCACACTAATGCTTAACTGCCACACAACTATGAAGAAAAAGCAAACCCCCATACAGAGAGACAGAAGGGGACGGGAAGGAACATAACAACTGAAAAATAACTACGTCTATATTCGAACATTCAACATCAAGGTGCCTACACCTTGCGAACAAACAACCGAGCTGCAGGTGAAAGTAAAGCGTCATTAGCAAGACGGATTCCTTACGGCTTTCACTGCCCCGCCTCATTAAGTGCACTCACTTCACAGACAACTCGGCCAAACAACGACAACACTCACGCCACCGAGCTCGATTAGCCGCCGTTTCACCTAGAATTACCAGCCACTGACTCTGTGAGTCGTGAGGGCCCCAGCCTGGGAGACGAACTCGATCGATCTACAGTGGCCACAAGCTTGGTGAACGACTTCATTTCCCTACGCCAGGTCATTATTTGTCCACCTCGCACCTTACACCAGTGGGTTGCAGTGTCAGCGAACAGTGCTGGTGTGGAAGACGACTAGCTGGCATCCTTAATACGTGACCTAACCATCTAAGCCTGTGCAAATGTAAAGTTTGGACAAACGAACTCGTTTGACAATCATTATCAAACAACCGCTTTATAACCTCTTCGTTACACGCTGGTGCCACCCGATACGAGCGACTGAACGCAGACATCGGTTCACGTCTTCTACCCTGCGAGGCCGGGTTTCGCTACCATAAAGTAATACGGCCCTCACCGTTGTCTTATATACGCGACCTTTTAGCTTCACAGAAGTACCTCTGTCGCCAGAGATGACCCAGATTAGCGAATACCGTCCTAGCCTTAGAGACGTGCGCTTCTATTTCATTTCCTCCACCTCCGCCGCCGCTGATGCAGCTTCCCAGGTATGCAAACCGGTCAATAATCTCCATGACTACATTACCTAACTTCAAATCTACGTGATCACAGCAATCCTGTAGAAGCACTTTGCATTTTGAGGCTGCAAAGCGCATTCCGAAGTATGTAGCAGAACGCGAAATTGCGTTTAGCATTGTTTATGCTGCTTGAAAGTTGTCAAACAACGACACCGTATAGTCAGCATAATCAAGGTCAGTCAATCTTCCGCCATGCAAGTGGTCCACGGCCGCATCTTGTTAGTACTGAAGACAATCCTCCATTATTTCATCTCTGGCAAAATTAAACAAAAATGGTGAAGGTAGGCAGTCTTGACGTACGCCGCTCATGATGCTGAAACTGTCACACAGTTCACCGTAACCCCCCACCTGAGCTGAAGTATTTGAATAAAGTGCCGACAGTATGTTCACGTACTTAGTCGGCACACCTCTGCGTTCGAGCGACCCTAAAAGTGTAGATCGATCCACTGAATCGAGCTCCCCTTTATGGTCGAGAAATACAATTGTTGGCCGTCGATGACGAAGAGTGAAAATATGATCTGTACATCCCCGCTGGGGGCGAAACCCTGCCTGTTCTTCCCTAATGTTTACCTCCCTAGCTGCAGTGAGTTGGCGAAGTATAATGGATGCTAGAACCATAGAAATGACGGGTCAAACTAATTCCTCTGGTTTTCGCAAGAGCTCCTGATACCTTTCTTGAATATAGGAACTATTATCGAATGACCCCAACTCGGGGGGATAGTTTCCGTCGTCCACACAAGTTGAAACAAATGGGTCAAAGCGTCTACTAACGCCTCTCCCCGTTTGAAAAGTGCCGACACGAGGTCATCTGGACCAGCAGCCTTATTACGCTTGAGAGCCGCAATGCAATTGCGGACCTCAGTTTCAGTGAGTGGTTCCAAGCCTACCGACCAGGGCACTACATTGCAAGTTTGTGGCGGCAACGCGGTAGATGCAGGAGGCCAGTTAAATTGACCCTCAAAGTGTTCTGCCCACCGCTCTAACCTTCTGAACTTATTATAGATGAGTGTGCCATCTGTCTCGCTGA
>QNGE01003494.1:28138-43503 GCA_008508345.1 Paragonimus westermani
TGAGTATTCATGGTTGTGTGTGGGCTGAGATACTGCCAGGACGCCCAGACCTAGACAGGAGAACGATTAGGGTTCTCGGCCAAAGCCTTTGGCTCAAGACTCTACCGCAAGGCAGCGGGTGGGTGGCGGTGTACCAGAAATAGTACGTTTTTCGGGAATAGATGCTAACCATCTTCCAACTCCCAACCTGAAGGACCAGGAGACTGTGGTTTGTCAGACCTCTACCTGTTGGCCTGCCTGGTATGAGTAACTCTGTCCGGTTTAGCCCAAAAGGTCATCGAGATGCGCAAGCCGTCACACCACGTCAAGGTCCAGTCTTACCGTGACGGGTTAATTGGGTGTTGTCTATGCTCCGGTGTTTACCGGAAAACGAATACATAATCGGTATATCCGCAACTACGTAGGAAAATTGCATTTTGTTGATTCTCTGTTCCCGGAGCCATCTCATCATAAGCTTCGTGAGCATGCCGTATGCAGTGAAACTCCAGTGGCTATCAATTGGTGCATGTTTGGAAATTCAGAATGACTGTCGATAAGCCCCAACAGTGAACCATTTCTTCGCTCTTCCACATGAAGCGATGCAATGTGTCCAGTTTAGACGATCGATCTCCGTAGTACTTATACAGAACCTGAGGAAGAAGATCCAAACTTAATGCTCCAATAACTTGAACTGTAAAACCACTGATATATGTTACAAGGTTGCCAAGGAGGTTATAACTACACGCACTGTCTTTGTAGCTTGCACCTGTTTACGCAAACTCATAATTTGAAGTACTTGAAGCGCCGAGCTCACATATCAAGTCGACCCGACGGTCTTCATTTCCATGAGGCATCCACGTTTGATTTCACCGATTGTTTGTCACCCGCCAGTGTATCCACAGATCGGGACAAACAGCAGCCCGCTGTTCGCTCACTTCTCGTTTCTCCTCTGCCTCGCATTCTTTTCATAGGCTTCTCACGTTTGTATCCCAGTTTCCTGCATATGTTTTCTTGATGGTTATCGGGAAACAATCTTCGTTCGTAAATTCTTTTGAGTCGGCTACAATCTATTTCTGCCTGTTTAAGTCGACCTTTACGACATACATGCTCATTTGAGGTTCGTTTGGATGGCCCCGTTGTGGTGGATTGTCCAGCTGGAGGTGTGGGTGCTCCAACTCTCGGTGGAATACGTCGACCAGGCGGCCAGGTATGTCCAAAGACCCATAGCGAGCGGGTCGGGGAAAGCATGAGCGACCGGGTTAGCCGTCGTTTAACTGGATCAGACCAACGGACGAGGCATGGCAAACAAAATAGGATGAATAACCAGACGGGGGCACGGTTATTCCCACACCCGAAGGAATATCTCGATGAGGTCTTAGAATACGGCCAGAGGCCATAGTGGATGGATTACGAGCAGCACGAGCCACATACGAGCCAGTCTCCAGCAGACAAGGAATGGCAGGCGAAAAACGCTCTGACAGGAGACGTCGGACACAAACCGGGCCGAAGCGTGCATGACGTGTGAGCGGAAACCGGGGGTGTTGTGGTCCGGGATGAGGACTCATAAACACGAACGCGTGCGTAATATGGTAGCCAGCGAGTTGGACAATAAAGGTTGTACTTTATTGAACGCCTTTTCGCTACACCGTTACATAGCGTGCTTTCGCGATCCTCGTGGACACCCCATCGACAGTGTTATCAGCCAATGAAACAGCACTGTGCAAGTAGCTACAGCAGCCAATGACCTCTGGCTTTCTACCTTTAACAGCAAAGACGGACCTAAATTCACTCCAATCTTGCATACTGTGCGGACCGCCCGTGACATCTAGCCATCCCGCACTCCTGCTGTCTGCCGCAATTCAATGTCTGCGTATTCAGTGTTGTTCAGCGTGTTATTTAGTTGAAGCTCCGTTCAGAAATCAGAACTCCAAGTCTCCCTTCGGAAATATCACTTGCCGAGTAGTTTGAAGAGAACAAGAGTGTCGTACGCTCATGCCAAACGCTACTCGGAGTATGGAGCACTCGATATTTGCACTTGAAAGCGCGCTCTGCACTTATCGTGGACAGTGATTTCAACAAACTGACGTTTCATCGAAACGCCTATAGGGTGGATAGAGGCAGTCCGGAGGGACGTACCAGACACTCAATTCGAACGCAAATTCTGAGTTCAAGTCTGCTGCGGTCATTGATTTACAAACGACTATTACTGCTGTAGTATCTGTCATAAACTGGGGATGTCATTAATAGGTATGCGATCATATGGGAAACCTGTTCTAGTTACGATGGGTGCATTGCTGATCCCCCTTTGGTTGCCGAGCAGTACCTCTTGTTGACAGTGGGAATGACTATCAATGGGCCCAAATAACGAAATGCTTCCTAATTCTCCACAATAGCGAAATTGTGGTCAGCACTGACAATATTCTGATCATTTTGTCGACCGGGAACCGGAGCAATAAGGTTGCACTCTCAAAAAATCTTACACTTTAGTGGTTGAAACTCCGAAACCACTTCGTTTTCCGATGGAGAGACGTCTCCAATAGCTGTCTCTCTCACTCAACTAAGTGAACTGACTAGATAGCTTTTCCAGAAGCTCAGCCCGCCTTTCAAGTTACCGTGCCAAGCTGTAAGATTGCACCATTTTTTTGCGATCGTTTTACTCGCTAAAATAGAGCCATACTCAACACAATGCGTTCGCTGTTTTCTCTTAGGTTTGTCAGTACCGCCTCCTTACTCTATGTCTGTCTGCATCTCGCCCGCCTGATTCATTCAAATATTCGGCGAGTGCCATCATGTCTCTTTCACTTCTCATTTAGCGGTCAGTTAGCTTTCAAAAACATGATCTGACTGTTCATGAGCTGTAGCTGATGGGAGCATGGAACGCAATGGCAATGAGACGGTGTTTGTTTAGGACGCTTTTGGATGTTCTAACGATGACTTTTCGGTTAACAGCCACGTGTTGATTGTTAACGCTAGTCTACCTAAACCGTACCCACTCTGAATATGCTCTCGGGGTAACTTACCTACGTGCACTACAGGCTTTCTTGACAAGCGCATGGTCCGCGAGCGTTTGTAACTGCCAAACGAGTGGTGGTAATCTGTTGTGACCCCGGGGTCTTGGGTATTTGTTTTTGCAGGGCAACCCTTATCGATGACAGCTTGGTGCATATGAATGAAACTCATCGTTCTGCCTTTCCAATTGGTGTTCATGTGAAATGATGCCCAAAAGGAAGTGGGGTGTGCAAAGTTGGTACAGTGTGCCTTTTGGGAAGTTTGATGTAGCACCATGTTAACATGATGTTCGTTACACGTGGCTTATGTGACACTCCTAGTGGTAACACTGAGGAGGTCATTGGAAACAATGCACTAGTTTTTTTTACGACGCTGTGTAATAGTGTAACCAGCTGCGGAAAATTCAGCTGGAGTCAATGTAATAGCTTGTGTTGTAGTGCGAGGTTGGCGGTGAATCTCTGGTTGTTGAGAGTCCTGAATAATTTCCGGTTGCTTTGACTGATGAAACGAGTCGGTTCAGTGTTCAGCCGGGGATCTGCGGTCCAACAACGGGAAGCACTGGGCAGCGATGCCGAGGATGGATTTCACAGTTGGCCAGAATGGCGATTTACTTTCGGGTGTTGTAACCAAAGGTGCTGTTGGTCGTTCTCTGATTCTCGCTTCCTTGCCTGATGATCAACGGTCCAGGTTATTTGAAGCCAAGGTTCTCCTCTTCGCAACGTGTAAGATTGTGTTCAACAGCTCGACTGTCTCACCAGACATCCCCTTTCTTCCTCATTTTCGTATGTTAAGTGGCATCTCGTGCAAATAGAAACCTGGCCAGGGTATTTCTAGAAAGTGATACCCCCAGATGTGCTGAAGTCTTTGAGATCGAAGAACCGTGAGTTGGGCATCATCGAGCTTGTGATACAATATGGTACATATTAGTGGTCAAACATAGGGGGAGGCCAAATATATCCGTGGGGTTTCTTCATACATCCGTTCCTTCCGTTGGTTGTTTGTCATTCTTTCTTTACGTTTCAGCCTGCACGGTAGACTGGCTAGAATCTGTTTAGTTTGGTGCTTCACATCTGATAACTGTTGATACCACGTTTTAGCCTAAATTTATTGATTTGTTTGCTATTGATATGGAGTTCTTTTCCAGTTTCTCATAAAGATTACTGATGTCTGGCTGGTTTTCGATTGATCTCACCATTTTATGGATTCCATGTGTCTCCTGACGATTTTGATGATGGAGTGCTATTTAATCAAGTGTACAGGCCGCACTGCAGTTGGTCAGAAATATCGTTTTTATTTTATCTCGTTTAGTGCTGTTTTTGTGTTTGTCTTATAAAGTTTGGATCAGTTGAGCCGGGGGATGAAACCCACGAGACGTATCGCGGATGCTGTCTTGCCTTCGCATAGTACCTAGCCCAGATGGCACAGATAACTTTATGTTAATGATCGGATAAATGGTCCTAGGGATTTTACACATTAGGTCTTTGGTCCGCTTTGTTTCTTTCTTCAGAGGGTTTACCTCTCTGCTTTACTCTTTTGCTGCATGGTTGTGTAAACCCGAGGTTTCAATATTACCAGCCGACGTTTTGTTGGAAATGGAGGGCTTATGATTCTTTACTCACGTTTTCTTTTGCAGGCTGCAATATGTTCTCCCGCCTACAAAGTTCGGGAATTCAGTGTCACTGAAGTGTGCCCTTATGCAATCACTTTGTGTTGGGATCGTGAGGATAGTGGGGACCAGCCTACACCTGTAACAGCAGAAAACGATGAAGTCACTGTGATAGGCAAAGAGACCTCAATAGAAGTCTTCCCTTTTCTGCATCCGATTCCTTCATCTAGACGCCTCTTCTTTAATCGTCGCGGTCCGTTCACATTGGAAGCTCGATATTCTCATATGGATGAGTTACCCAATCAAAATAACGTTATCGGCATTTTTAAGATTGCCAGTATTCCTTCGAAAACTGGCGAGGTCCGCAAAGTTCGCGTAAAAGTGCGTGTCAATTCACACGGCATTTTCGCTGTCTCGCAGGCGGAGGTTGCCGAGGAGTACGAAAAGGAGGTTGAAATGGAGTTACCTGAAATAACGCCTAAAGTCGTTGCTGAGAACGGCAAGGATCCTAATTTGGATAAGGCAATGGATGTGGAAACTCCTAGCAATGGTGATGTTACCATGGGTAATACACCCGACAATAATGCAGAGGCTGCAGAACAGCAAGTGAACACTGTTCCGGTTTCCGACAAGAAGACAACACCTAAGAAAACGATAGTCAAGAAAAAGGCCGTTCGCTACAAAGATTTGACCGTGGATGCATCCATTATGCAATTCAGCGTCAAACAACTGAATGAGTTTTGTGAAATCGAGGTGGGTATTCTCTCAGCCTTATCACCAGCCGTTTTGTTACGCTCAGTCCAGTAGCTTCATTACGGATGATAGATATTCAAAATCACTCCTGGTATTGTAGCAGTTTTTTCAAACTATGTGCTTTCCTATTAAGCATTTTTCGCAATATTGTGCGATCTTTTGGGACATTTCTCACTGTTCCACATTTATGCCTCTATTATCACCTACTAGTTAACACGTTGTCATGCCTCGGTAATTAGCACTCGTACCGAAAACACGCTGTAGACAGAAAGATTTGGCAAAAAAGCTATGTCCACAAAATCCCTAGTATAAGATTCTGGTTGTCCTGTAAGTACCGGCTAGGGCAGTGGGACCTCCACGCCGAGACGAACCGTTTCTTTGTATCTTCCATGTCTCGGTTCAAGGCTTTAGAATGATTGTCTCCACTAGGCTAACCGTGCGTACAAACAGTGCGATTTGGCCGACGATGAGTTGACATATCTAGAATACATCTTAATTTTTTTTGGCAAATGAGTCTTCTACCATTTGTCATATCCGAGAGTATTGTTTGCGCGCCGTGCTGGAAGTTCTTTAGTTTTCCTGTGTTTGTTTTCCGTTCTTTGTATTCTGGAATTGCTTTGAGTATGTTCAGCCTCAGTCTGAGACAGGAGATTGTATCGACTTACTGGTCTGTGTGGATTTCTCTGGGGTGTACGTTTGAGCGTGGCTTATCTTGTATAAAACATTTCTGTATGGATACTTACTCATTGCTATTTTGCTTCAGCTGTACATGTCTATGTTGCGTTCTTATTTTTCCCCCTATTCAACTGTAGCTAAGAAACCTTAGTTACCACCGTATCGTTGCACGTGCTTAATGTTCACTTTTTTAGGGCAAATTGTCTGAGCAAGACGAACTGGAGCACAGACGTACCCACGCAAAGAATTCTGTAGAGGAGTACGTGTACGAAATGCGAAACAAGCTACGAGATGCGCTGAATAAGTTTGCAACTCCGGCGGAACATACGAACTTATTAAAAGCACTGGATGATACTGAGGACTGGTTATACGGGGAAGGCGAAAATTTGCATCGTCAGGCGTATGCTGATCGGTTGGATCAAATTCGAGCCCTGGGAAATTCGATCGAGTTGCGAGCGAAAGAGCAAACAGACCGTACGTGTGCAGCGAAAAGGTTCGAACAGTCTATCGTGGTAAGTCCTTTTCCCCACACGTCTGCTATGCGTTCTCTGTCCCATTGGTTTCATATAGTTACAGATATAGTTTTCAGGTTTCTCTCATAGTCTCCGCTTGAAGCAACTTTAACGCTTCCGAGCTGTGCATTAGTACATATGTCACTGATTGGAATCTGGACCTTTCTTCCGTTAAGAAGCGCGCACTGAGTCATCACGGTTGCTCTAAATTTGAAACGATCGGCCCATTGATCGATGTTTAGCTTTCTTTTGACTTTTTTTGGCGGCGAATTCTGCTAGCCCACTGATTTATGTACCACTAGATTAGTCATTCCAGAACTTGTGATTGAAAATGTGCCTTCCTGATGGCTGCAGATCTACGCATTCGTTTTACATGGTTTACTTTGCTGTGTCGTCACACGCTTTGTTTTCGGCTGCAATGTGGTACAACCACTTTATCTCTCTTTCCAGCATATTCGCAAAGTCTTGGACAGTGTTGCTGCGAAGCAAGAAACGTATAACCACCTGACTCCCGAACAGCTTGCTCAGCTACAAACCAGTCTAACTCAGCACGAGAATTGGCTGCATGAACAGTTGAAGGCACAAAACTCCAGGCCCTTGACAGAGGATCCGGTGTTGAAAACAGCGGATATAATGTCGAAGATGCAAGTAAGTATTTCACTGTATTATTGTCCTGGTGTTTTGAGTACCAGGTTCCCCTCACTAATAGGCCATATCGAGTTTTTATTCATATTTCCCGTTCTAGTACGCTACGCAGTCACGCACTCCTACTAACCGTGGGTAGAAAATCGTTTCCGATACCTACGCCTTTTTCTTTTCACTCAGTCTATGGAAGCTGTATGTCATCCTATAATCAACACTCCCAAGCCAGTCGTCCCACCACCACCCACACAGCCCGCTGCGACGATCGAGGCAAACAACAATAACAATGAAAATTGTCCAATCGACGAAAATGTCACCAAGAAAGGCAAGCCCATCAAGGCTGGCAAAGTTCAAAACAAGTCTGAAAACATGGATGTGGATTAGTTCATGCATCTGACCCGATTATGAGCGATAATTGTATTGTTGCGTCATACCTCCGTAATACTCTCACTTTTTCATGAACACGCTTTCGATCTTTCATCGCCAATTTTTCGTTTGTGAAGTTTCTCCTATTTGGGGTTGCCCTCGGTCGTTCAACTTGACTGTGTTTATATCTCATACTGGGAGCATTTTTCCGAGAATCGACTGGAGTGGTTGACCTTTTCCATTGTTACTGTTGTCAGTTTGTTTAGATCGGCTATGATATATCAGCTGTCAAGTGGTTTTTTCGTTCTTGGACTTTGAATATCGAGGAGTGGGCATCACAGGCTTCGGCAATTCTCGGAGATCTAACGACGTGCTAATTTCCAGGAAAAATAAATGGTCCTCTGCTTTTTGTTACACCCTCATGCTAGGCTGATCCTTGTTGGTATACGTATGTTTCTTTAATTCCGGTTCTTTTATTTCCTTAATTTCGAGGGTGTTTCCAAGACATGGTCATTTTTTCCTCAAATTGGGCGGTCAGCTGAGAAACGTCAGCTAAACTTTTTCAAGAGAGCCACGTTCCGCAGCTGTACGTTACCACAAGTTACAATTGTTCTGATTGACACCGTTCAACCGCTACTTGGAATTCTGTTTCTACTTCCGTTGTCTAGTAGGAAATGTGTCTACAAATGTTTTCTTGATCCAAGACAAGTAAGTTTCCTCACTTTGACAGGTCACTTTCTGTCGTTATGGTGACTAAATTCCTGAATCTCAGTTTACAGCCGGAGCTCAACTGAATAAAAAAAAGTCCTGCCTTGCTTGGGTTAGCAAGCAGCTAGATAATATACTGAACTTTCACATTCAACCAACTGGCTGTTATCTGGTTGTAAAGATACGCATAGAATGAATGTAAGTGTCGAAAATCATCAACATTAAAAGTTACTTCCGCGTTCCAGATTTTTCCCATCCAGATTTCTTATGTATACACCACACAGGTTTCTATATCTGGAACTGCCGTTAGGTCATTTGAACAGTTTGCTTCTACTCCTTAAATTTGAAGCTCTTCAATCGGTGGAATCTGTTTCGAAAGTCTACATGTTGCGTTAAACGAAACTACTGTTCAGTTATTGCTTATCAGTCCAGTTCTTGCTTAAGGAAATGTAAACAACCATCAGTGGGCATGCTCCTCTTTTTGACACAGAATCTGTGATTGGTGACTTTAGGAGAGATGACTGCTAAGCGCTTCAGTTTTCATTACACAGTTATCGGTATAGCAAAGAATGGGCAAACATAGTTTTGCAAACCTCGATATAAAGACAGAATCGAGTGTAAATTCAATATATGGTGACTGTTTGTGGATCGACAAATTAGTGGGGAATGTGAGTTCCGCAATCTGGTTGCTGGCAAAAAGTCGGTAAACTTCGGTATAACAACGAGGAGTTTTCACTTGGCGTAGGTGACCGTTACACACCAACTTTAAATGGGGAAGGGAATACCAAACAGCACTTATACTGCAAGACCACATGCAAAAAAGACGAACAAACTTTCTACAGTGAGAAAAGGGTTGAAAATGCTCAGCTGACACAGCTTTGGCTTGATGGGTGCTTCCACTCAGAATGCGAGCACAGTAACACAGTCATATCAGATGCAAATGGTTAGTGTGTGCTATCGAATTTTTGAGCCTTGTAACTAGTTGCTTGCAATATTGTTATGAACCGCGTGGATTGACAATTGATGCAAAATCACTAACGCTCAGCGTTCACGATAACCCGGCTTAGCTACGACGGTTGCACTACGATCTGCGTTATCACGGACTATACGACGACGCACGAACTACCGCAAATGAAGAAGACAGGGAAGGGTATATTTGATCTCAACCAAGCGTGTTCGAATACACTGGAAAACTCCACCGTATTTATAATGTTTAAGCAGAGGCTCATACAGTGGTTGAGGAAAAAAACATTTTTGGGTTGATTGTGGCATTATCCCAACACCTCCCTTTTGAGCCTTCTCATCTGTACCGTTTGGCCCTGAGATTCACTTGTAGTGGACGGACTGGGCGTCTCACTCGGTCTGTCCATTGTCTTCGGAGCATTCTGTCGTCAACGCACAGGTCTGTCGTAGGAATTGGAGATCTGACGACCGTGGGGATTGTGAACGTGTCCAGTAGAACGTCCAGCGAAAGCGACTGTTGTGTCTCACGCATTGATGCATCTGGATGCATGTTGACTGAATATCTTCCGTAGCGCTGCGATTGTGGTTGAAGATGTAGCCGAATGGAGTGGGACGATTTCTGGCCACTTCGAATACGCGTCCACCAGGACGAGGTACATCACTCCATTGATAGGCCCAGCGATGTCAAGATGGATGCGTTACCAACGACCTTTCGGAAGATCCCAAGGGACTGGATACTGCTTCTTTGGAAGCTTAGCGACCTGTTGGCATTTCGAGCAACGCTTGATTAACTCCGGAATGTGGTCATCCATGCCGGGTCAGTACACAAACCCGCGTGCAATCGCTTTCATTCGGCTTGTCTCCGGATGACCGGAATGAAACCGATGGAAAACAGCTCGTCGGAGAGAGCGAGGAACCACGACCCGATCGACGAACATAAGGCAAGAGTCCACTACGGCCAAGGACTCACGTCGAAGGAATAGTTGATGGATTTCTCCGAACAACGGAACGTTAGGCCAACGAGGTCGAACGTATTCCATGACTTGTACGGTGGCCGGATCCTCTGCGGTTGCGTTTCGAATGTCATCGGCGGTGACTGGAATTCCACGGATAGCATCGTTGAGCTGGCGGCGTACATCGTTCTCGAATGACAAGGATACAGTCACTGTCGTCCTCTGGAACTTAGTGATTGCTGATGAGGCGTGACAGACCATCGGCTTGACCAAAATACTCCGTGCGGCGATAGTCAATCGAAAAGTCGTACCCCAGTAGTATCGTTGCAGTCGGTTGGCGGAATTGACCGGGATCCCTTTCTTCGAACCGAACACGGACAAGAGTGGCTTGTGGTCGGTGAGCAGTGAGAAAAGCCGATGATAGAGAAGCTTGTGAAACTTCTTCACCGCAAAGATGATAGCCAGAGCTTTCTTCTCGGTTTGTCCATAGTTCTTTTCCGCAGGACTCAGTGTACGAGAAGCATGAGCGATAGCCTTTTCAGAACCGTCCGGGAAGATATGCGAAACCACTGCCCCAATCCCGTAGTTGGAGGCATCCGCGGCCAAAACGATTGGGAGAGATGGGCCGTAGTGTGACAGTAGGAGATCTGAAGTGAGCATCGTCTTCAGTTTTGCAAAAGCCGATTCGCATTCAGCCGACCAGTTCCATTTAGCTTCTTTCTGTAGCCGTTGGTGTAGAGTTGTTTTTCTTGGTTTTGTTCACTTGGGCGGCCGGTTCGGGAACATCTGGCGAGTCTAGCATATCAGGAGTACCGTAGCAACGTGTGAGCATCATCATCACCATCATCATAGACAGCAATAAATCAGTGGTTAACACTAATGCTTAACTGCCACACAACCATGAAGAAACAGCAAACCCTATATAGAAAGAGAGAAGGAAAAGGAAGGGGACGGGAAGGGACCTAACTACTGAAAATGACTACGTCCATATTCAAACATTCAGCATCAAGGTGCCTACACCTTGCAAACAACACAACCAAGCTGCAAGTGAGAGTAAGGCGTCATCAGCGAGACAGCTTCCTTACGGCTTTCACTGCCCCGCGTCATTAAATGCACTCACTTCACAGACAACTCGGACAAACAACGACAACATTCACGCCACTGAGCTCGATTAGCCGCCATCTCACCTAGTGTCTCCAACCACCGACTCTGTGAGTCGCGAGGACCCCAGCCCGGGAGACGAACACGACCCACGGTGGCCAACCCCTTCGTGAACGACTTCATTTCCCTACGCCAGGTCATTGTCTGTCCACCTCGCACCTTACACCAGTCGATCGCAGTGTCAGCGAATAGTGCTCGGTGTGGAAGACGACTAACTGGCATTCTTAATACATGACCTAACCATCTAAGCCTGTGTAAACGTAGAGATTGGACAAGAGAACTCGTCTGACAATCACTACCAAACACCCGCTTCCTAACCTCCTCGTTACTTACGCGCTGATGCCACCCGATACGAGCGATTGAACGCAGACACCGGTGGTCAAATACTTGAAGACGGTTCACGTCTTCTACCCTGAGCGGCCAGGTTTCGCTGCCGTAAAGTAATACGGCCCTCACCGTTGTCTTATATACACGTCCTTTAAGCTTCAGAGAAATACACCTCTGTCGCCAGAGATGCCTCAAGTTAGCGGATACCGCCCTAGCCTTAGAGATACGCGCTCCTTGTTTTTCTGACTGTCCGTTGGCTCGAGATCCCCGTGCACAACGTTAACATAGCGGTCTGAAAGGTGAACGAAACAACCGTGTAACGATTACCATTTCATAATCGATCCGTGCGCGCTCACTAGTTTCGGTCGCGTTTTACACAGCGCAAGACGTTTCGTACGAGTTTGCTCGAGCAAGAAGCAACGCTATAGGTTTAATCACAAGACAAGTGTCAAGAAGTCAAACTCGTTTTATACTAACGAAAGTGGTCAAAATTCCGTTAATCGAAAGGTGAAGAACAGAATCCCATACTTGAGGCCAAAACGGATAATATTGGTTTACTCCGAAAAACTGCTAACGGAATCACTACACGACCATTTATAATGCAACCTAACAGTCGAGTTAATGTTGTCCTAACACCGAAAGAACACCAACGTTTATAATACTAAGAAGACAAACATTTTAGGTTTGAAGTACTTCACACATTTACCGGAAAGAGGACGACGAGTGGGTCACAAAGAAGCACAGAGAAACGAGGAATGTGGAACCCATGAAGAGAGCGCGAATCGACATTTTTACTACGTCCCCTGTGGTTTGTCAGGTAACAGGAGACGGGGTATTCTTCAGTAGGCCCATTCGAAGCCAGACACGAGACTCATAATTCCTGGACACACAAAAACTTGCCAGACTGACGGTGTCATGAATACATTCCTAACACTATTCCTATCAAGGTTATGCGCAGAAGCTGTGCACAGAACGACATCGTTCATCCACATATTGGTATTACCTACCACTAACAGGCAGCCCCAATTTGCCCACAATGTTCTCGAATTCAACACGTACCGGGCTGCGTTCGTCCACAACTACACCAAGAACCTCGTTAGCTAAACAAATGTCACTACATGGTTGCCTATTATAACCTCAAGACAGAGAGTAGATTATGTAGTCAGTCACTGCTGGAAATGGACTATTGTTAAACAATGGTTTTTATACATTTCTACAATTTGTTCTGAGAGATTCTAAAAACTTCCAAGCGTAGTTGATTGGGTGTTTGTATATCTGCCAGTTCTGGTCAGATTTAGAGTACACTCTCCAAATTGTTCGTTCAATTTTGGGCTGTTATCATCATCTCAGTGATAACACTGTCTACCTGATGCACAATTACCAGGTGCATCGATCCCTACTAACTACCAACCATCTCAACTAGGGCGATTTTACATCGTGGTGGCAAGAGAGACCATTGCAATTCTGTGATTGTCATCATCGGTACTTCAGTACGGCGACACTGAGTACGAAAGCCATCATGCAAACACTGACGAACATCCTAGACAGACTATCGACGAAACCCACAACAGCGGTGTGCAAGTATCGTTCCCACACTCCGACAGGTTTACTGGGTGGGGGGCACTATTCCCGTTGGAAAGGTCAGGTACGGTACTATCCCCGTAACTTCCCAGCAGTGTCCCACAACAACCTTATTCTGAATTTGCTGAACGGAGAGGTCTTCGATATTGTTGTCGAGACAAAAATTCTGGACACCCCCGTGTCAGATGAGACGTTTACCGAGCTACGGCGTCTATTGAACTCCTCCTAGCATCCGACTATCTACCGACAATAGTTCTACGCTCGTAGACAGCTCGAGGGGGAAACCATCCGGTCGTTTGCGCGCGAACTGCGGTACCTGGCCGAACGCGGATGTGAGAAAGAGTCCTCAGAGGAACTCCGGAAGTGGATCCTTGAACGGCTAGCGGAAGAGATCTGGCCAACGAATATAAAAAGAAGCTCCTACTTCATCCACCTAGCGACCTTGACGCCGCAGTGCGGTTGGCCGAGGACCACGAGCCGGTCGAGGCAGCCGTCGGCCGACCAGCACAATATTGCGTCGCGGCATGGGCGATCAGCCAGAGGAACAACCCCTCACTGCATAGAAGAAGCTCAGACTGGTATCGCGGACCTAGCCACTCGCCGTATGGTGGCCGCGAACGGCGACCTTGGTGGAACAAGTCGCGTAGACCGTGCGACATTGCGTTCCGGGCAAACCGTCAAGCCTCCGAAACTGTCGACCAGGCCGCCGGAAGCTACGTCAGAACAGGTAAATCCCACAGTCGAGTTTACGTTCCTTCCCTTACCGATTGTTCCCAACCGCTAGCAGAACTCACGGTTCATATAATAATATGTGGAATAGCACTGGTAGGTCTGGTGGATACTAGAGCGTCCCCAAATGTAGTCGGCACACATATAGTACGCAGACTCTCGGGCTACAAGCGGAAACCGTGTTGTCAACGCATCCTCACGGCCAGCGGTGACCAAATGCCCACGGAGGACAGAATCGTTGCACCGGTTATAGTAGGTGAATGCCATATAGGGCACGGTTTTTTGATGAGCCCCAACCTCCCATTCTGTGTTATAGTGGGGATGGATGTTTTGGACCGTCTTGGGTGCACGCTCGATTTGCACAGCCTTAAGCTATGGAACCCGTCCGGCACCACTTATTTGACACCTATGTCTAGAACTCCACCAGAAACCGACTTCTCTCTCTCTCTATGTCACTACCGCCCCTTCCGAAGTGATTCGCCATATTGGCCAGATGATCCAGTCGCAAAGTGCTCAATGCTTGAATTCGATCATTAAAAGTCGACCACAAGTGTTCGCGTGAGAGGGAGCAACGTTAGGTCGTACAAGCATTTTGAAGCATGCAATCAATACAAGGTTTGCGCCTCCAATCAAGGTACCCTCACGCAGGATACCTTCACATCTTCAGGATGAGGTGCGTAGGATGGTTGACGAAGAACGTGATCCAGCCCTCGAAATCTCCATGGGCTGCCCCAATAGTCGTGGTAAAAAAAGACGGCGAGTTACGATTATGCGTGGATTACAGGAAGCTCAATCGAGTGACAAAGAAAGACGCATTTACGTTACCAAGAATTGACGGCCTGTTTGATGTCCTCGGTGGAGGCACGTGTTTTAGTACATTAGACTTCACATCAGGCTACTGGCAGGTGGAGGTCGAAGAAAACGATCGAGCGAAGACGGTCTTCACCGTACCGTCGGGGCTGTATGAGTTTGAAGTTATGCCTTTTGGACTATCGAACGCACCTGCGACATTTCAACGCTTAATGTAGAAAGCATTGCATGACTTGATCCCTAGAGCGTGTCTAGTGTATCTAGATGATGTCATAGTCCATAAGAGGTCCGAACGAGAGTATATGAGCAATTTGGAGTCCGTGCTGGACCGCCTGACGGAAGTCAGTTTTAAACGGACGCCCTCAAAATGTCACTTCCTCCTCCTCATCATCATCAAAACAGCCATGAGCCTGACCAAAAGGTACTGTGGCTCGGGCCGCCGCTCACCTTAACAGTGACGTGGAATATCCTAAAAGGAAAGAGTACTACGGAGGACAAAAAAGATTGAAGAAGACTAAATGGAAGAACTAGAAATGGTATGGATACAGGTACGCCATTGACTGCGACACACCGCCATCTCGGATAGCGTCT
>QNGE01003494.1:46293-72342 GCA_008508345.1 Paragonimus westermani
AAGGCGCCAATGTTTACCAGTTGTCTTGGCCTCAGAAAACAATTATCGCCCGAAGGCACATGGAAGGCAGAAGAAATAGGGGGTAAAACGGTAGGAGAAAGTCGTGGTCGGTTAGTAATGTCACTGTTGAGAGAACGATAACTTCTGATACTTCCCGGTCGTTTATGCTGCGGAAGGGGGTTGACTTGAGGGACCCCACCCCGAGCCTCTGACTCAAAAGTCTGACCTGCGAGACAACAGGATATAGGGTTTTCTTGGGGGACCCTACCCGGAGCACAGACCATCAGTCTCTCCGCTGGTTACAAAACTTCGAAGACCCAGAGGAGCAGTTAGCCCGATGGCAGGAGATCCTACATGAATACGACTTCGTATGTGAACACAGACCGGGCAGACGACACTCGGACGCTGATTCCTTATCAAGGCGTCCTGCGCGCAATCACGGCGAATGTCCGTCTTGTACTACGCAACCCGGTGACCTCCTAACAGACTTGCACCTCGAGCTCGGACATGTGAGAATAAACAAACTGGAAGTGGTCGCACGACAACCATTTTGGTGGCCGCATCGGCGGAGGGATGTCAGGTTGTTATGCCAATTGTGCGAGAAATGCGGCACTTTCAAAAGCCCTCAAATGGGACGTCGAACACCGTTGCAAGTTATGGCCGCAAGATATCCTAACGAGTTGGTCGGTGTAGATATTATGGGGCCGTTGCCCGAGACACCCCGAAACAATCGGTACATCTTGGTCTTGGTAGATTACTTCACCAAATGATGTGAAGCTGTCCCGCTTGCACAAGTGGATACATCTACAGTAGCAACAGCCATTGTCGACCACTGGGTGTGCCTGTGGGGAGCCCCCGCCCAACTCCATTCAGACCAAGACTCCTGCTTTGAAAACTCTTTGGTTCGCGAAATATGTAGGCTACCAGGAATGGATAAGATGCGAACCACAGCTTACCACTCGCGAGGCAATGGACAAGTGGAAAGGACGAATCGGTCCCTCAAATATCTCCCCAATGCTTTCCCAGAGGAGAGTGTCACCGAATGGGTCTTAGCCATACCGAAATGTCCGTTAGCTTATCGTAGCGCCATTCACTCTTTGACTGACCAAACTCCACATTTTTTGTGGACATGCCGAGAAGTAAGACTACCCTCAGATGCCCGATTACCCGTTACACAGCAACTGCAACTTCCGGTAGCACAATACGTAAGCAACCTTCTCGACACACTTCGGCGAGCCCACCAGATAGCACAAGCACATCTGAAGATATCTCACAGGCATCAGAAGGACTATTGCGATAAGAGGGTATTTGGAGCTCCTCTGAAGGTTGGCGAAAGGGTGTGGTTGCACAACACGGTTCCGAGCCCGGGAGTACCAACGAAGATGCATAGACAATAGAAACGGCCGTATGTTGTTGTCGAGCGAATATTTTCGGAGGCAACCTGTCAAATGAGTGAACTAACAGGAATCAACAGACAGCCAATCGTGGTTCACTTCAATCGACTAAAACCATATGCACAGATTACAGACCGAGGACCATCATCAGTCCTTCCCGAGGTCGGGATGGAAGTGGAAGTCCCGAACGTGCTATACATAGGCGAAGCACCGGGGACGGTGCTCGGCGAAGATGGGAGCTGTGTAACACGCGACCGAAACTAGTGAGCGCGCACGGATCGATTTTGAAATGGTAATCGTTACACGGTTGTTTCGTTCACCTTTCAGACCGCTCCGTCACGTTGTGCACGGGGATCTCGAGCCAACGGACAGTCAGAAAAACAAGGAGGACACTCGTATTTAAACTATCGCCGCGTGTTGCGCAGTACATCTTCGGTCATAATCTCTGTCTGCTCTTCCGGTTGTATGTTACAGCTGGAAAGACATGATGAGGACGAGGAGGCGTTGTTAATTAAAGCCATTTGAGATTGTTGATTCAATCGGATTCGGAATGTGGTCATAATTCGGAATCTTTACGACGTTCTGTCTCAGCTTGATGAGGTTGATATTCGATCTCATGGTGGCCCTTGTCCCGGAGCTACTGCCAACGTCTGCCCTATGATTGCAGATGGAGATGATTAACTTGATCTAGTACTTTTCGAATGAGTCTGCGGTCGTGATTGCCCAAATTGGTTTAAAGTAGCCGGTATCTTTTTTTCCCAGCCTGTAACACTACAAGCATCTGAAATGGAGATGAGAAAATTCTAACTTGGGAGGCTGTGATGGTGAGGAGAAATTGTCCAAAAGTAGGTAATTGAGCGTAGAAACGATATCATCGCAATGAGGGATAACGCGACTTGCTGATGTGTATATCCACTAGATCAAACAGTACCTCCCAAACACTCCACGTCCGCATAGAAGGACAACAGCGAAAGAGAAGATGCGTCGTTTGTGGTCAAGGCAACTTTGTTGCGAGGCCCCTATGCAAGTTTCTACGTTCACTGTCAACAGTCAGCACAGTCCATCTCCACAAAGTGAGCAAATGGCTCACGATGAATATTGTATTTTAGAGGGACCCACAGCCAATTTTGTTTTCAAAACGATATTGTGCATACAAATAATGATAACCACGTGACTGTGTAAAGTAGCACAAGATAATACGTGTGTATAGGGAACACCACATCGCATATTAATTAAAGTGGATTGTTAGCAAAAATCTGTTTTGTGTACAGTCTAATCAGGCGCGCAAACGCATGGGTATTTCTCTAGAATACAACTGGTACTTTTGTTGTGTTCTCCCGAGCCCGTTTCGCATATAAGGAGCAGCACTTTCTAGATGTCTTCTACCACTTGAATCACGAAGTAAGGGTCACCTGTGCTAATGAACCAAATGATAATTTACAATTGTTCGTGAAATATCAGTCAACCGAAACCTTTCTGTAGTTTAGCTTTTTGCTGCACCGAGAAGTCGTTCCATCATCAGTTCGATAAGCCTGGGCTGCTGTTTTAAAATCCACGTTTTATGTCGTCATAACTCATGATCACTTGGTCAGCTTCGTTTGTTAGTTTGCCAATACATCTGTATCGTTGTGACAACGAAGGTAGCTTGATTGTAAGAGGCCTATTCTGTTTTTGATTCGTTGGTAAACACTTATCAGACGTCAAAGTGATACAAACGACCCTCCTTTTATGAACCCAACAACCTAGCCTCGATGGCCGGAAGAAGAAATTTTTTACGCTGACTATTCCGCATTGGTTCATTTCCACTCATCAGCTGGCCATCTATTCGTCAACTGAATGTTTCTATCGGGGACGTAGTCCTGGAAACTTCCCAGAGGATGTATCACAATGAACAGTTTTCTTCATTTGGGCACGCCACTGTTCAGTGTCTCACTAGGCCTGCTGCGAAAATCTAAGCATCCTTCTTGTTGCATGACTACCGCCTCTTAACAACTTTCTGGGTTGCCGCAATGTACTTCCAGTGATAAGTCAGCGTCAACACAAACCAGAACTAACACCGTAGTAAATCCAAAACACTTCCCGCTCACTCATTTTACCGGTTCCACTCTAGGTGTGGATGAGTCGGTCGTCGAATGAGCAGAGTGGGTAAGAAACGACCAAACTAGTTAACCAATCCGTTTTAACGGGAGATTGCCTTCACGTCATCTGGTCATGGCACCTCTCATATTAGCCTGAATTTATTCGGATCCACCTTACTCCAGTCAACTTTGATCATACAGCAGGTTTACATGTTTCGTCTTTTTCGCATTTAGGCGTGATATTTTTGGTGTGCATTGTTGTAAAGAAAAACGAAGTTTTACTTCATGTTCATTCAGTGATCCGCCGTAGATCAACGCATCGGTGGTGACTTGTGTACATCCACAGGGATCCTCAAATGAATGTAACAATCAGATCTTGAAAGTGAGATACTCCATCCGTAGTAACCTGCAGAAGTCAAAGTTAGCTAGTAGTTTCGGTGGAACCAACATCGACACACTGTTCCAGTGGCAAGTGCCTATTGGTTTTGGAGAAGTTTCGTATGAATTTCGTTCAGAATCTCCGACAGGGCTTCATCCTGAGTCAATAAATCTGTCATGCTCGCAGTAAAACTGCGTATTCAAGTTAGTACGCTCAGTTTGACGACATAAGTACCGATTGACATGGACTGATCGATGAGCACGCGGAACCGGTTGATACAAAATTCATTCTATGCGTTTTACAGTCTGTCGATTTGCCAATACAGCAGAACCAGATAGCTTGGATTATTATAGGATTTCATGAGCATAAAGTCACCCACCAAAGACGGAACAAACCACGAGTCTGCTTTTTCATATGTCAGATTGAAAACATACCATGCTGGGCTAGTGAGGTGACTGTGGATAGTGGTGGAGTTACGAGGTACTACATGTAGATGCAGATTTAACATCATTTACCATTACCTTCGACTTTTGCATTCCCACAGACTGGTCTTCACACTCCAAAAACTGACCTCTCTCGTAAAAAGGACTCGATTCGTGCCTCGCACTCGTTAGAGTTCGTCAGCAGTGCCTCAACCTGGATTTGAACTTCGAACGGAATTCTCACAGAGCAACTAGATTAATCATTGTGCTAGTGACCTCACATCAGGCACAACCAAATTATCATTTCTAAACGCTCGGGAGTTTTCACTCGTGAGTGTAATTAGTGATAGGAGACTCCTTGCTTTAATGAACGTTCGGGGATTTAGATTTATCGGTAAATGGAAGCAGACTTGACCAAATGTGCTGTGGCTTGAACTGTCGTCCACCGCAACGGTGGCGGCAAATAACCTAAAAGAAATGATGTCATCAAACGATAAGGGAGGGCGTAGAGCTGACGGCATAAGATCAACTAACCACTGTGAAAGTTTGCGCGCACCGACTGTGGCATATTACTAATCCCGTAAGTATTTCTAACCAGAAGTTTAAGTGCTAACCAGCCCCGAAACTGACTGACACTTTCTGACCTTAATTAAGACAACTGCTGGGATCCCGCGACATTATCGACCGGGCGATGGTATTGATGAACCATGTTAGCTCGGTAAGCGTTTTGTAGGCACACGAAGAACGTGACCCAACCGCAGCCGCTTGCGTTTTTATTGTGTAGCCAATTTGTCAAGTGTCTGAAGTTTTTGGAAATGCCCCCTAGCGAACAGCTGCCCTACTCACCTGATCGTCTCACTTCAAGTGGGTGAAGACTCTTATGGTAAAACATTGCATATCTGCTAACATCGTCATCACGAGCATTTTCAAATCACGGGACAAAGTGGGTCGCACACAAGCGTTGTATGATAACTGGGTAATATATCAGCTCCGCGGTGACGGGTATTGACAAAGTCGGTACGAGCTTTCACTCTTCTGGCTGGCGGTTCATCTGCAGTGCTATTTAAGTAGACGAACCGGTCTGCCATCTCAAGCTGACTGCTGCAATAGAGAACGTGAAATCAGGAACTCTCCATTTTCGAAGTTACCCTTTGAAAGTGCAAAGCGCGTTCTACGCAGATCATCCCGGTCACCTCATCCAGCATGGTCAGTATATGTTCAGCAGGACGGTTAAACCAAACAGTATCATCCGCACATTTTGTGTTGACAGAAGTAGCAGCTCTTTAGTTTCTCATCGTAGGCTGGTACAATTATATGTCAAACTAAGTAACAATAAGGGAGGTAATTGATCAAAAATGGTACGAGGGTAAGGCGATTGGGTAGAACAGGCCATTCGCTTTTCTGATCAATGTACGCATATCTCTTATCTTTGCCCGATCAAACACAATCACTCATTCGATAACAGAAACAGCATATGCCTAACTTGGTAATTACTAACTTACCCGAGCGATACGTGTACTGTTCGTCTCAGAATTGTAAATGGGTTGGTAAATACAAACCTCTACGTCTGCTGCTTCTCAAGTGGGATGTGTGGCACAATTATGGTGGGTACTCCACATGATGAATGGTGGCAGAATCGAAACCGGTTGCGCACTTGTGAATTCTGACCATTAGACATACACTACCTAGGCCACCAAACCAACCCATTATGCCCCCCTAGAGTGATCAGGAAGAGTGACGTTGTGCGCAAATTTCCCGCAAACGCTCATAACACCTAATCCGACCAACTCTGAGATAAACACAACGCGTAAATAGTTGATCGGCTACATCTTACTATCAATGAACAAGTAGCCTGACAATAGACATTGCAGCCATCCTCTTTCGAAATAAAGCACTGCACTCGAGTTTCGCTCACATCAGAGCTCGTCAGTAGTGCATATCCTTGCCAAGACCGGGATTTGAAATCCGGGCACGTTTTTCCATGAGGCAACCGTGCTGACCACTGCGTCATTGACCTCACATTAGGCACGACCGAATTATCATATCAGAACGTTCAATCACTCTCGTTTGTGATCAATGATCAGGTTGCCCAATCGTCTCGAGAGGAGACACACTTACTGTCCTGTTAACTCCAATCGATATCCCCGCCTCCCGATTAAGAATTCCGAGACAGGTCGAGATCACTGATCTCATTAAACCTGCTAGGCGATATTTTAGATTACTGATGAAGTTTCGATGTTCTGAAATGCATTAATTGACCAGTAGATTCGCATCATCTACATGTTGACCACACTGTTCTTCAAAATGTTCAGTCCACCCATCATTTTAGTCCGACCGATTGGTGACAAGTTAACCACCTTACTTAACTACAATCACCTCAACACTAGGTCGACGACTGGAATAATGCGGAACTATGGGCTAGTACTTTGCTACTCCCACGTTAATATCTTCCGATATTTGAACGAAGTGTTCATGGCGGCCTCTGCGTAAATTTTCAGTCAGCTTGTGTCTTCTCCCTAACTGGCCGCTGTCGTATTCACAGTCAGGGGAGCTCGAGCGCGTTTGTTTAAATGATCCACTGACTTCAGATAACTCTAGTTCGTCCACAACTGTGAGACCTTTTCGGAACGCGTCTATTCACAGCAAGCTTTTGTGGCCACTGTGGTTCCAACCTAGAATTCGTTACTCTTTCGCTTGGCTCCATCGAATCAGTTTGTTCGTCAGTGCTATTCAATATTCATTCTTTGCGTACCAGTTAGCCACGTTTAATTTGTGAGCACAGCCTCCGAGCAGGTGACACAATGAAACATGCACGAACAACAGTATGATGCTTGTCCAAAATGCACGGAGGTCCCTAGGGGAGTGACGCTGTTTGCAACTGCCAGGTATGTGATGAAGTATGAGTGAGCTATCTATGGCGGTCTCCACATGATAAAGCTTGATGTGAAGTTGTGGTACGCCGGATACGGAGACCGTGAGATATACTTTTGCAGCAGTCTCTCGCCACCATAAGTATGCTGTACTCGAATGCCCAATAAATCACCCAGTTGCTTCTCTTCTGGAGTAAAAGGACCAAGTATATCATTCATGTTACCTACTAGTACGACTATGTCGGACTACTCAGAAACGTTGGTGAAGGCTTCTTAGGTCGTGATTTGGGCAGCATCTGAGCCAACTTCCATGGAAGCAAACGCCGATGTGATGAACACGCAATGTCTTCCTGATTTGCGTCAGCAGGCTCTAACCTATGTACCTAATCTGACAGCACATGAGTGTCTATTCAGTAAGATCGAACGGAGCAAGTACTGCTTTGAATTGATTCCAAACTCGTGGCAAGATATTACTTCAGGAGGATTAGAGATAATTGGGGAGACGCGGATAGATCGACAGTGACCTAGAGGTGAATTTAAGTGGATAAATACGCGGGAATCGTGGATTTGTGGTATGTGGGCACAGCAAATACCAAGCTTCAAACTTGAAAGCCTACTTGTCACAACAACTACGTTACCTACGTGTTGCGTGGAACAAAAACTTGAATTAACTAATGCTTGCTAATTGGTGTGAAGTTAAAGAACAATCTGCGAGTTACACAGAAAAATACACAAAAACAGGACGATAGCACAGCAGAATGTGAAACCGGTCATGCGAATGAAAGCGTTTATACATAATTTAGCCGCAGAGCGGAAATTGAGTCATGATGCATGTCCGTCGTTTATGTGGTAAACTGGATTTGATTTCAAGGGGTACAGAGCAATTCGCTTACTTGAAATTATGACATGCGAGATAACGGCAAATAGGGCATTCCTAGGTGAGCCCTTCCATTGTCAGACAAAAGACAACTCTATCATCATCATGATGATTACAACAGCCATGAGCCTGACCAAAAGGTACTTCTTCGACTCAGGACGCCGCTCACGTGAACAGAGGCGTGGAACATCCTAGGAAAAGAAATGTTAACGAAAGGTTAAAAGGGTAAACACGAAAGAAGACCGAGCGAAAGAACCAGGAGTGGTATGAATGCAGGTATCCAATTGACTGCGGCATACCACCGTCTCGGATAGCGTTCCCAGCCGGCGATTTGGGTGATCACGAGGACCCCAGCCAGGCAGGTGACACCTGTCCACTTTGTTCAATTGGACAGCCACGGTCTTCAGAATTCGTGACCACGTTGTTGCTCAGTCACCACCATACGGTTCCACTCAACTTTCGGCACGGTAAACGCCTAGCTGGCATGCAGAGCACTGTGAACCAGATATTTCTCTGGCGATCAGTCCACTCAATGTGAGCTAAGTAGCAGAGACACCGACGGTCAATCGCAGCAAGTTCGTTGACATCGTCGTTGCGAACAGACCATGTCCCAGAACAGTAGGGCAAAACAAAACACTCATAAGCACCACATACCGAGTGTCCTTTCGACGCCACAGAGGAGGCAGGATGGTAAAAGCAACTAGTGCACTCACCATCCTCGCTGATATATCATCGGCAATACTGAAGGCTGAAGAAACAATACTACTACTCGAGTATGTGAAGGTAACCACAGTCCCAAGCGGATTAACTGCAATAAATAAGGCACGAGTGGGAATGCCCCAGTCCTCAAACAGCACTTTGCACATTGAAGGTACGGACCGCGTTCCACACAAACCAGCCCCGTCACTCACCCCGTCCACCATGGTCTACATGTCTTCGGCAGAGGAGCTAAGTAAGACAATATCATCCGCATATTCTATGTCGATCAGCCTAGCGCCAGAAAGAAGCTGGCTCAACACCAAGATGACTGGATTCCTCAGGAGCACATTCCAGAATGTTGTCCATGACAAAACTGAACGGGAAAGGGGAGATCGAACAACTTCGACGAACACGATTAGAAGTGATGGACGCCTGATACAGTTGTTCATAAACTCTTACCCTGATTGCAAACTGAACATACAGTGATCTAAACATATTCATGAATTTTACTGACACCCTCATGAGAAGAAGGCAGTTCCAGAGGACGTTATGAGTAGCCAAATCCAAAGCAGACTTAACGGTCTAAAAAGACCACGGCCGTCGGATGCCTATAAGAGTACCGATGCTCCTAGATCCGTCGCAAGGTGGAAATATGAACAATGCATCCACGACCGAATTCGAATCCTGTCTGCTCCTCACTTATCTGAACTCTCAGTGGGCTTAGTGAGCCGACGTAATATAAGGCCAGTGAGTAACTCTGATGCAAGCGACGCAAGACTAATACCTCTGTGATTGTCACATAGATTTCGGATCCCTTTTTTGAAAATGGGAATTACTGTCGATAAACACCAACCACGAGGTACCTCTTTAGTTTCCCAAATCGTCTGTCTAAAGGAGTCCCGTCAAGTTTGATATCAACCTCTCCCCACCTGGAAAGAGTAAAAAGGCGGAGATTTGGTCAAGAAACCTTGACACGCTTCGGTAACTTAAACTCCACAACCACTTCTGGAACACAACAACTGACCACTCGGGTCCCGTCGCAACTGTATAGTCTTTTCGAGACATACCTCTTCACATCAAGCTTACGTAGCTCTCACGATTTGTTCCCAGCGTTTGTTAAGTTCTCTCACCGGACTCGAACTGGACAGTTCGATCATCAGTGCTTTCCTTTAAGCATCCCTTACGCTCCCCCTGCTTGAATCCCAGTTAAGCATCTTGCAGTTACGAGTGTACGATCCCTAGGAAAACGACACAGCAAAACGGGCACAAAGAACAGGATCCGGGCCTAAGTGGCTGTTTCAAAACGCACGACATTCTTCAACAATGATGCCACTTGTAGCTGATTGCTATATGGTCGAGTCGTGCCCATGGTTGAGAAGCGCAGAGAGGTCCCCACGTAACTCAATGACTTCATTTTTGTTGGAATGAGGTGCCCGAAATAAAAGGACTGTGAGATGCCCACAGCTACAATACTGTCGTCATTGCCAATGTGTTGGGCACATTCCAGAATGTTGTCCATGACAAAACTGAACGGGAAGCGGGAGATCGAACAACTTCGACGAACACGATTAGAAGTGATGGACGCCTGATACAGTTGTTCATAAACTCTCACCCTGATTGCTGGTTGAACAACGGATTCACAAAGTTCTCCGGAACTCTGTTACGAAGATTGCAGTTCCGGATGGTCCACTAAGTCAACTCTCGTTGACGGAATGAACGATCGGGATGTATAAAACAGTGTCGGTACGCACCTTATAGAGAATCCTGCCACATTCATGGTGTCATGAGTGAATTCCTAAAACCTTATTCTTATCAAGGCCATGGACAGAAGCTATGCACAAAACGACATGGTTCATCCACATACTGGTATTACCTACCACTAACAGGCAGCCCCAGTTTGCCCTTAATGCTCTCGAATTCAACACGTACTTGGCTGAATTCGTCCACAACCACACCATGAACAGTCAGGCTTACGTTTGTGCGCGATACCGTGGCTAAACCAAACGTTTGTTGACTTGGATATCCCTAACATCTCCGGAAAGAATTATCCCCAGGAGAACGTGTGCTTTTCCTGTTCACCGCGGCTTCAAAGTAAGATGTCTTCCTCACAATTCTGTTTCACTTATCACTAAGGTGTTCTCAGTGGTTCCCATCAGACAATTACACAAACGTAGTTAAACGCGCTCTATCTCTTGTTATAAAACACATGGCAATCGGAACATCTGTTCAAAAACCCCACACGTTTCATTCAATTTCGCTGAATCAGAGTGACCGTATCACCCACTGCATTGCTGGGCAGACCGTGAAAAGAGCGACGTGTTGCTATGTCTCTGTCAAAGTCGCATGAAGCTTTTAGGAGATGTACGTGATTACTTAAACTGCCGATCAGGCAAATGGGCTTATCGAGACCTTAGCCCACTAACTACCGATGTGACTGTATGTTGTAATGTTTGTGATAGTGAATGCGATCGTGGCTTATAATGGAGCCTTATCATGGCTGTTTTTAATTCCACAATATTTGATCCGGCTTTTTGACATTTTCTTGCAGCTTGTTTTGGCGGCCACGCAGCCGTGAAACAATATCTTCGGATGTTTCCTCTTTGTTTGAACAAATTGATGAGGACGTCATTAAAAAATCACTCAGCGCTTCACCGCTGAGCATTTGCCCCTACGCATATAAATAGGTACTCCCCAGTGTGGTACCTATTTATCGTTCGCTTTGCTCACAAAACCAAACTACGTTAGCCTATGCTCAAGTGATTTGAATGAGCTTTAGGCTAGCTTCCTGTGCTGGATATTGATAAATATGCTGTTTGTGGTGAAATTGGCCAGCTATTTTGAATTTGTCACAAGAATGTACACTAACTGTTGATTTCAGATTGCGTGCAAACGCTACCCTGATTACCAAACTTGCAGGATCTTAGTCCGATCGAACACGTATGGCGTTATATAGGTAGAACGGTTAACGGATAGGTTTACATACAAAGTCTGGCCGAGCATGAATTTACTGCATTTCGAGCTATCACATACTTCGAAACACATCAACCTCGACTCTGTATTACCACCGTAACCGAAAGTACTGAACATCTACAGATGAGCTGCATTATCTATTTGATTATCAGTGTTGTGCAACTCCGTGGTGCTCAGTCGATCAGCATGAGTTTGTCGGATTGTCAGTCATTGTTTGTACACATGAACTATAGGTCAGCTATCAACACATCGTTACTTGTCGGGACATTCTTCAACAGTGTGGTTTGTATGTCAAATTTTCTTCAGGCGGCGTCATGTTGCATACAGTCTGAAGTATCAGATGGTGAGAAATACATATCAGTCGTAAAGTGCAGCCTGACACGACCAGATTTTTTGTAGACACGTTGCATTTGCTCAATTGAACACATGAGTAGAAAGTTGTTCTCGTTCTATCCAGCTGTAGAGAAAACGTCTTTCGAATATCCCTTTTTATATGAGTGATTGCGCATATAATTAACATGTGGCACGCGCTCGTGATATTGACGATTTTGTCTAGTGATATATTGATTTGTTGAATCTGCCTTGCTTTTTGTCCTGTGATGTTTCTGATTATACTGCATCGGGTTTGATGCGAGAAAATACATTTGCAGCTTTTAAGTTTAAGTAAACAATCAGGTCACGTTGTTGTCGTGAAGTGATTCACTTGCTCATTCTGTAATTGTTCGTATGACGTGTAAGTGTCGTTGTTAGTCGTTGGTTGGTCGTGTTAGTTGATGACGATGGTACCTCGTAGTCGTAACAGTCTTTTCAATCTCTCAAGTGAAACCAGGTTATATTGTACGGCCGTTACCAAATAACTCCTATGCTTTCAATCACATTTTCAAGGCCGAAAGTAGTGCTCCATAGTTTGCCGTACTTCTGATTGTTCATACATCACGAACCTTCAAGTATCTCCTAGTACTGGACATTCATAGACAAGTCCTTCTATGAGCCTAAAGATAAGCAAGTTCTAATCTCTTGCCTGTCTTTAGTTTTACTGTGAGTACCACTCACTATTCAGATCAACCTGTGTGGTTTTTATTTCACTCAGGAACATTTATTTTTGTTCGTATGCAAATCTCATGCTGATGCAAATATGTGAAAGGAATTCGCGTAGTAATTAATGTCTTCTGAGGACCTCGTTCAAGAGCAAAAATGGTTATGCTTTTTGCGCCTGTGACTACAAAAGCGAACTCACGTCCTTTTTCTTGTCCCATTGTTCATGAAATTAGCGCGGGAGCGTTGAGAATAGGTGTTCTCCGTCGGTAACTGTTGCGACTGAAATGTGAGTTCTCTTGCTCAACAGAACCAGAAAATCTTGTATGTTTGATAGGTTGTCGCCCGAACAGTTTATTCGTCATTAATTGCATGAAAGTAAACCTCTGCCAAATGTGGATTCGTTAGACACAAAGAACTTTTCTTTATACTTGATATGCATTAACGTACTAAAAGTTTCGCAGTTAACCTTGATACGTTTTTTATGGAGTATGGACTGTAAGTAGAATAGAATAATATTTTTCCAATCACAGTGCCCATTAACTGAGAGTTCACTCATCTCACCAGAAAGAGACAATTTGTTACTGTTGGTGTTTAATTCTATGTGTGCTATCGCATAAACATTCACGGTTTTCTCGTATCTGGAAGGCACCCGGATGACAACAGACGTCTTAGATTGAAAACTTCAACCGTCATAAGCGATTTGGTACATGAGGTACCTGATATACACCGAATAAACTAATTTCTCTATGAGCTTTTTTGCTCCTGAATATGACCTGATTGCTTGCTTATACAAACCTGTGAGAGAAGCGATGTGGAAAATTCTAAAGAACCTTTCAGGACTTGCCCATCAACGTGGTAAAGGAAATTCACATATTCCTCTGACTACTCTTAGTGCAAGGAACCAATAATAATGAAAACCATAATAATAGTTGCTTCACACTTTCAGAAATGACTGTTGGAAGTCCAACTGTATCCAAGTCATTTGCCTAACCTCACAATCCTAGTCGAAATCGAGCAGAAACTCGTCCGTCAGAACGCGTATTGAACATAATACGGTTTGACTTAGAATTTCACATGAGGAGCTGATCATCCGGTAGCTCAATAGTTGGTGTCAGAAAGCATTGTCAATCTTTTATGCCACCGGTTGCTCATTCGAGAACTTTCATCCCAGTGTCTGTGAAGAGTTTACTTTTTGTCTTCAAACTGGAACTTAATCTGCTTATCGTAGTTCTTTGACAATCAAATATTAGAGCTAACTCTTGGCTTACTGTTGTTGGTGATTATTCTGATGGGGACGATGATAGCAGTGTTGGTTACGGTGATCACGTGAACAAAACAGTCGCAACAAATCGGTTGACTTGGCTTGTATTTTAATAAGATTGCTGACTGATGAGTATCACAAAATCGGCTCACTTAAACTTACACACTGATAGTGATTACGCTAGCAGTGTAAGATATTGTCGGAAGTCCAGCGCACTTGTCAAAATGTCAATATATCACATAATCATCCACAATATGATTTAACTTCACATGCACTTAATGTGTAAGATTGCTCGCAGGGTCTTCAAAATTATGCCCACTTGAGTTTCATCAGTTGTCTGAATTTCACTGCAGACAGTTCTTGGTACAGTTAACGCATTGCCTGCATCCGTCAACTTTAAGGGAACTAATCATTCAGTTCCTCAGTTACCATGATATGTAAACCGCAAATCATGAGTGTGATGAGTTGACTTTCCTTAATCCTATTTGGGCCTAAATTATTCCTGACATGAAAACAAGTTACGATGATATTTTATTGTTCATGGATTTTGTTGGGCAAATTGTGTACTAAGAACGTCGAATCTAGTTGATATCTAGTAAAAACACCCTTCTTATACATCCAAAGATGAATTTTTGAACGTTTTGAATGACGGTAGCATGCTGGGGTAAATGAGAGCATGAGTGTTTGGGGATATTGCTGGGTTTTATAAATTGCATCGTCCTGGGCACTTAAAGGTGTTTCATCTAAACCCAAGGACAGCACTGTTGTTAATGGCTGAGGATATCAGATTTATTGGAGCTTACAGTCGCTAACGTTTGTTTTCAGCCGCACGCACAGAATAACATCCGGAAATAAACACTCAGGATGTTTGGAGATTGATACTAGTCCGCAAGGATCGATTATATCCACCCACCGAATCCTTAAAGATGCATATATTTAGATAACCCAAAACTACGGTGTGGATACCAATTATCCGTTTACTCATTGACGAGCTTTTATCGACGGTGGGTCTGGGACGTCACTCACTGAGTTGGTAAGTCGAAAGTAAAGCAGTCATTAGTAAGTTGTGGACTGCTGGTTGTGTTCCCTTTCCAAAATTCTGATCCTCGTTACCAGTCTTGCCTTTGGCAGAAAACATTAAGAGACTAGGTTATAAATCAGGTTCAGTGATGTGTATGTTGTTCTTCAGCTGACTTTCCAGTAACGTGAATGCAGTGGATGAAGAAAGCTTGCGTGGACTTCAAGCATAACTCCTCAGTCTCAACGACAACGCGGTATTTGTGTTTACAAGACAGACGAATCTTGATCATCGGATGTTATATATGATACTGCGTATATTAGGTTTTGTTTGTTTCTATTGTTTTATTATCAAATAAGAACAGATTTCATTAGTTTGACCATGCTTAATACCGGACGCGAATTTAGAATTCCAATGCAACTTTCAACCAATCGATACTTTGGTGGGCCTGTTCTGTTTCATATCCAACACAAAGAAGTTTTATCAACCATGATTTGATTCTTCCTATCGAGGCTGCCTGGTAGTTATGCGTCATTACCAGTTAGTAGCATGTTGCTGTCTACTTGTAGTCTCCTTGTAGTCTACTTGAAACCCGTAACAAGGTTTGCTGTTTTTCACTGTTCATCTGAAGTTAATTTCCATTTCACTTAGAAAAACGATTGTTCGTGGTGTCCCGTGCTAGCTACTAACATTTTCAACTATTGTCAAGTGACTGATGAGTAGTCCGGGATTCCGTTTATCTTCAAGTTGAACACCACCCACATTTGATCGCAGTCCTCACATTCAGATAGACTTTGCAGCCAGCCTCTTTCGAAATGAAGCACTACACTCGAGTTTCGCTCACATCAGAGCTCGTCAGTAATGCATATCCTTGCCACGACCGGGATTTGAACTCCGGGCCATTCGCTTCCCATGAGGCAACCGTGTTGACCACTGCGTCATTGACCTCACATTAGGCACGAAGGAACTATCAAATCTGAACGCGTGGCCAGAATTCAGATCCCGGCCGTGGCAAGGATATGCACTACTGACGAGCTCTGATGTGAGCGAAACTCGAGTGCAGTGCTTTATTTCGAAAGAGGATGGCTGCAATGTCTATTGTCAGGCTACTTGTTCATTGATAGTAAGATGTAGCCGATCAACTATTTACGCGTTGTGTTTATCTCAGAGTTGGTCGGATTAGGTGTTATGAGCGTTTGCGGGAAATTTGCGCACAACGTCACTCTTCCTGATCACTCTAGGGGGGCATAATGGGTTGGTTTGGTGGCCTAGGTAGTGTATGTCTAATGGTCAGAATTCACAAGTGCGCAACCGGTTTCGATTCTGCCACCATTCATCATGTGGAGTACCCACCATAATTGTGCCACACATCCCACTTGAGAAGCAGCAGACGTAGAGGTTTGTATTTACCAACCCATTTACAATTCTGAGACGAACAGTACACGTATCGCTCGGGTAAGTTAGTAATTACCAAGTTAGGCATATGCTGTTTCTGTTATCGAATGAGTGATTGTGTTTGATCGGGCAAAGATAAGAGATATGCGTACATTTATCAGAAACCTATTTGAGTTATTCGCGGTGTTTCCCTTGCCAAGGCCATCAAGTGGTACCTTTAGGATTTTGCGCCAGGTGATAGGGATTCTATTACCTGTGGTACTTGATTGTCTGAAACATGGCGAAATGTTTCGCTTGATATTGAAATCGGTGGATTTTGCGCTGGACATTGTGCAATCTGCCGCATCCTCGAAGCTATCCCCAAGAAAAAGGTGCCCTAGCAGTCGCTCGAAAACAGTTTGAGATTTTCAAGATACTCCATATTTGGCTGTTGATGTTGTCATGACAAGTCTGTCTGTCCAAATATTCAAATGTAGTCCAAACCACCTTTTCCAAATACTTGATTTGTTTTAATGAAAGCACTAAGTAGGCTGACTAAATTTTTGCATGTTTCGCAGCAAATCCCGGAAATCACCAAAAGGTCACACAGGTGACAAATTGGAAAAACTTTGAACCGCACAAAATCAGTCTTACATGTTCCACTGTTGGCGTTTTCAGCTTCGGCAATTTCACCATGAATTGGTCTTTCTACATTCCATGAGTAAACGGTATATCGGAACGAAATCACCCATAATGATTAGTACGATTTGTCAGTTTCAGTTGGATAAATTTGTCGCTGACATTCAAAGCAAAACACTTTCAGTTTCGCCCCAAGACAGTATTGAAAGAGCCCAGTCCGACGCGGCGAAACGTAGCAAACAAAAATTTCAGACAAATAGTTCGGTGTGAGCAACAGTTTGAGATTTTTAAGATACTCCATATTTGGCTGTTGATGTTGCTTTGAATGTCAGCGACAAATTTATTTAACTGAAACTGACAAATCGTACTAATCATTATCGGTGATTTCGTTCCGATATACCGTGAGCAACAGTTTTTTTCTTCGATTTTCAAATGTAGCACTCAGATGGTTGTTTCTGGGATAATACTCTAACAGGAAGACAGTTCCCAGTTTCTAAGTCCTAGACCGATGAACATCACATGTGTGCAAGAGAACGGTACAGAGTAAAATTACGAAATTACATAACTCATGCAACTAGTTATATTCCTCGAATTCATTGATCGAAACTTGATAAACACGACCAAATGATTATTCATGTGGTACTGTAATAATTTTCCGGATGTAAGGTTTGCATGTCACGACATTAGTTAGAGGTGACCAAAGCGTTGCTGTGGGTTTGAATAATGAACGGGATCGCACGGCTGAAGTGCATATGGGTGGGTCGTAGCTTAGTTCGTAAAAATCTTCATAGAAGATAACAGTAATGTGGGACTCCTGAAGTAACCAACTTGGTGGCTTGTTACACTGTTCTGGGGATCCCTCCTAGAAAATACCAATGAGGCGAAGCAGGCGGATGGTGTGCAACCAGCTGTTAGTTTCTGCCGTAACTTGGTTGGGTAATTCATTAGATGCCACCGGTTGGCATACCACACGTTCACTAAACCACTTGCGGTGCTTACCATTGTCTCAACCAGCCATAGCATCGGAATGCTGTTGAATGCAGCTAATCTGCCGTCAACCTTACTGTCAGTTATTACAGTAACCAGCAGATTCCTCGTCACTCCTATGAGGCAGTCAGTCTTATTCGATTCACACCCAGATCATTTAAGTCAGAGTGAACTTATAATGGCTTACCATCCGCCTCGAACTCCGTCTACTCAGGTCTGATGACTGCGACCGGTCGAACACTCTGGGTGTCCCAATCCTGTCTTCAATCATCATGACAGCCATCGGATTGTTATTCAAATTGCTGGCGGTTGGATGACAATGCCCGAAACTTGTTGCTGTTTTATTGGATCGTTTACATGCCTACCGACAGACGATCGGCTTGCAAGAGGTACTGTCTTTGTATGTTTTGTATTATGCGGGACTTCTCAAGCATTCAGTGCTCATCCCTTACGTCCAAATTACCGTGTGTAAGAACAAGGGTTTCGATAGCCTGCGCCTCGATCAACCTACAAATTCTTCTCAGTTCACATTAACTTCGTGTTTCTCAAACCGAGTAAAGCTCTTTGCAATGTTGCCTGTTGCTCAGGATGAAACTAATTGTTCGTTTCTGTAGCTGGAGCTTATACTGTTAACTGATTCGTGCACTAACCCTGCTTACGTAATGACAGATTTTTCGTATTCATGGAAATTGAAATGGGTCATGAATTTCGTCGCATATTTTGCAGCAGTTTTCCTTCTAGAGCAATTCAAACAAATGGACGCATAAAAGTGATTTTGCATGTTCTGACCCAGTTGTTCGAAATTTTCGAATCCTTATAACTAATAAGTGGACAGACGGATCTTCAAATTAGAAGATACGCAATTTAGAAAAATGGGAGCCATGGGTTGATTGGAACTACTGTTAGAGATAGCTTACCTAAAATAGACAAGCACTCCTCCGGATGAATTAAGAAGTCACAACAGCAGCTCAGAAAGTTCACAGGTTTTTTCCACCCGAGTCTGTGCCAGTCTGGCAAATCTTTCGAATTAATTGTCAGCAATTCATCTTCAGTGCTCAGATGTGGTGTCCATGGCTGCCGGCCTCAAGTATTCCATCCAGGCTGACTGCTTGGATTACCGCATGGGCGTAGTTCAGTTAGGCGTGCGTTGACGTGTTGATGCAGAATGCTGAACAAACTGAACCCTGGTCCTCATTTTTGCTGTGGTTATATATGTAAGGATTCCAGTTCATTTGCTGAACAGCGTAAACTGTCGTTGTTTTTTGCAGGCCACTCCTCACTGACTTAGAAACCTACCGCATAAGACGACATTGCTAGAGTTACGGCGGAGAGCTGTTCAGCAGTTTACATACCATGGCAAATGATGAAAAACGGTGGAACCAAATAAGGTATCTTCGGTCGTGAATCGACGAAGACGTCAACGTTTTCTCGATGAACCATCACTGCATTCATCACGAATTTCTTTAGCGATAATTTCGCGGTTAATCTACGTCCTCGTGATTGAAAATGTATGTATATAATGTATAAAAAGTCAATACATAATACGCACTTCCAAGAAATTAACGCGTTGGGCAATAGTTTACAGAAGCGCAAGCGCCTGAATGGCAGTTTGCTGTGTTAGATTTCGAAAATAGTTTGCCACTCTGGTCGGTAATCACAGCTAGCTTTGCCACAAGTACTATTAATTGAGACTGAGTGGTCCTCAAAACTGCACAATAATGCTGTACTGTGGCTGTGAATAAAAAACGTTTGATAGTAAACAATAGACAGAGAAAGTTTTGTAAAAATACAATAAGCTGTCGTTTTGAAAGACCGGTCAGCATATCTGTTTAGTATTCGACAGAAACCTGATTTGATACGACGAACAGACCGAGTGTGGACCACGCAACTTTAACATCACGGTACTCATCTGATTCAATGACCGTCTCCGCTATCTGTACTTAACTAACGTATTCACAACGTGTCGATATGTTTGATAGTGTCCATTTCCATGGTTGCCTAGTATTCCTGATAATGGGAATACGGTCTGATTTCAATTGTCGGACCTCGGTGATAAGACAATCCGCTAATGCGGCGATAGACCACGCTGTTCGGCTGTGAAGCATTGATCGTGGAGGGCACGTGTTGATAGTAGGGTTGTGGTGCCCACACACTTGTGGTGTTCGTCGCCAGACCATCAGCACGTATGTAGCGGCCCGGGTTTAGTAGGAGAATGTCGCGACTAGGCTTCGGTGCCACTTCCGGAGCCATCTGGTCTACCACCCGGGTTTGTGTTTTGAACGTATTAGGGGATTGATGAGCATTCCATGACTCATCTTCGTAATTTCCGACCTCAGCTCTTGTGTGATGACGTGAATATGGATGAGGGTTGTACTCCTCTAATTGGTTGTATTCTTCCGGAATATGAACAAGGTTGTTACCATGTCTGGTGTTAGTGATCCTTATCATTCGTGGTTCGTTTGAATTCAGACTATGCGAGGGATTTTTAGATGACTGATTGGATGGACGAATCAACTGGATGAGTTTGGTTGGCGCACTAACGCTTTGCGGTTCCACGGCTTTGGTAATAATCACGTGATTTGTACCGACTTTGTTGTTCGTGCTCGGAATATTGTTCGTACCGATACTAATAGTTTGATCCATTTGAGCAGCCCCTTCTTTATTCGCAGTGTATTGTGGAAGGGTATATAGTGATCCACCGTGATCGGCGTACACGACTTGAGGGGAATGTTGCGCACTGTCCTTTTTGAGCATGGCGGAAACACGTGGAACCGAATTGGAAAGCTTTTTTTCATCCGAACTATTCATGTCTGAATTCATGGAACCATTTACCTCAGCTTTATGTATGGAATAGTAATCCGAGAATGGTCGATTATTTGTGTTCACGAAACTCACTCGTGCTGCGCGCGTCGCAGGGTTACCTTTCGACATCGTTTTGGCTCGATTGTTGTTATTTGCAGTGGTGCTTTGGTTTCCTCGGAAATCTGATGACAATGCATGTGAGTCCACAGCGTTCATTTGAGCAGGTGCATTACCAGCCAACAGAAATGAATGTAGTTTGCACCGTTCGCCGGAGCCCGCTGTATTCTCGGCTGACATGTCGACCGATATGGTTTTTTCACCTGGTCGGATTTCTGAAGTACTGGTATTAGTCGGATAGACCAGCGTAACGCGCTTACTAACCGACTGTGAATTGTGTGTGACACTTGCTTGTGTCAGATTCAGTCCGTTGGTATTGTTACCACTATTGACCGTAGGTTTAGTGATGGTACCATTTGCGCCATTTGTAGGGGAAATTGAGACCGCATTCACGGAAAACCCACCGTTATGTAGTCTGTTCGGATGTGGTGATGTGTCAACTTTGGAATGTCTCCGAGGTGAGGGCGACTGCGAAACCTTCGTGTCTTCTTTGTCTTCACTTTTCAGTGCAGTACCTTCGGCAGGCGTGACTTGTTGATCACCATATAGTTTTATTGGACACGAAGAAAGGCTGTCGCTATTCTGTTTGGAAAATCTATTTCTTCTTCTGGGTATGATTATTGGCAATTGATTTTTGGACGATATTGCCTGTTGGTTATCTGTGGATGTTTCTTTAGATTTTGTAGGCGCTAACCGTGAGACTTCCATACTGTGTGTTCTTATGCCTGATGAGGAATCATGCCGGGACTTCCTCGTAAAATTTCTAAGCCACATATGTTGGATTGCCTTATATGGTTTGATGCGTTCTGACGGAGACCAAGTAAGACAAGCGAGCATCAGACTAAGAAGTAGTTCGTTGTCTTTCGACAACAGCGCTTCCTCTTCTGGTGAGCTGGACACCGTTGAAGTACCTGTAGCCAAGTTGGCCAGACTCTGCGTGTCTTTGCGTCGAAATCGTCGATGTCTTGGTTGTAGGATAGCTGTAAGTAGTGACATGCTACCAGGAGTACCACGAACTTGACCCGATCGCTTGGCAATACCTGGCCCAAGCTCGGGCGACCCACCACCTTCCGGATAGCGGATTGAACAGTAGCGCGGTAAATAGACCGTTCCACCCTCTCGATTTGGACCTGATTTGAGGTGGTCAACAAATTGCAGTTCGGCATTCTTCGGTTTATTAGTTCGATGCTCAATAAAAAATCGGTCCACGTGAGGACTCTTCTGGAGCAATTCATCTGGTGGTGTGCCTAGAATCTCTATGATACAAGCTAACTGATCTGCCTCATCTTCTCCGGGAAACAAGGGAAGACCTGAAATGCGGAAGGAAGAAAGTGTGTACTTTGGACAATTTTCGGAGTTCTTATGGGCTGACTGACCAACATAAACAAAATTTACACAAAAATATGAGCGGGTGCATGTCAAACGTGCAGGTCGCATTTAGCTGATAGTTCTCCGTTTAGCTCAAGTCTATTTTAAGTTGAATTTCTAGTTAGTAGTGTATGGTAACCGCTATCCTATACATTGATTTAATGATTAGGCCAACCAACAAGTTGTTTGAGAGCAGAACCGTTTGATTAAAGTCAATTCTGACTGGGGTGTTCGACAGTCATTTAAATTCGATATGCATAGTTCAAGTTTGCTGAGTTGAAACAATGAAAATTACTCAAGTTTTAGAACTTTCTTGCCATCGTGGTTTGGTTTCAAATCCACTCAGCCATCGGTCGGTCATGACCAACTCGATTTTCAACAGAGTAGTGTTTCAAATCGGAAAGCACACATGGGTGGCGTCAGCGTCACGTTCAGATGAACACTCTAGTCACGATCAGAGTTTAAACTCCGATCCGCTCACTAATTGGGCAAATGTACCAGTAACCCAATATTAAGCATAAGCGAATTAGGAATCAGAAACTGGAGTGATTCAGTGTTCAATTATGCTAATTATTAACTTGTATGTTACTTAATAGAGCCAGTTGTGGTCTTATAAAGTCTATCAATCGAAATACCTGACGTATTCATGGTGATCACAAATATGATCGGGGATAGAAATGTTAGCAGGTCGGTCAGAAGTTATAAACTACATAATGATCGTTTCTCTAATTGTTTTTGTCGGAAAGTTGTACGCGCTACGGGTTCTGTGATGAAATACTGGACTATGCAGTGTTCGTCAGCTCGACGGCATTATCATGTCCTTAAGCTATTTGTATTCATTAGCTCCTACGGATGTCACTTTTGATATGTCTAACTAATGTGATTTTCTGTTCAGAGTTATTAACCTTCAGGGTCATTACCTTATTGCAGGTAGATGTCACACACAAAATATACGCCGGAATTAAAACGTTGTCTTTGTAGTGTGGTAACCCGATCAAGTCTGAAAAGCGAAAATTCAGCGAATATTTTTGGTACAATCTAAACGAAACAAAGTTTCACTCATGTGTACGGTATAGACAACAATCAAGATGATGAGCAATGCTTTTTATATATACAGGCATCGGTTAACAGTTCTTCCGTCTAAAAACAACATAGAACGTATGCAGAGGAGGTCAATACTATCAGGGTTTATGGTCTGACATCAACGTTCATTTTTGCCCGAATAATTTTACAAAGTTCACGCAAAGAAACAGCTAACTCATCCAAGGTGATGGGTCGTTAAGTTGCAAATTGGAGCGGAAATGTTGTTTATAGTTCCTTTTAATTGCATAGAAAAATAAACAAAACAACGTCCTGCAACTAATCGCAGTTGACAGAATGATTGACTATTCTGTTAAATTTTGTAACACAGTCATGCATCATACATATTTCGCGTCTAAAGCAGTCGTAAGATTGACGTTGTTCTACTTCTGTATGTCGAGTTTGTTCCGTCGTAAACCAACTGAACGTAAATACGGACATTCAGTCTCACACTTTGTTTACTTAAGGAAGTAGGACTCGAACTCTTTCCATCATTCAATCTCGAAAGGTTAATTTACGTTGATTACTGGACAATCTACGTACAATAGTTACCATTCGCCCGCCACGTTAAACACCCTCTGTGGATGTCACGGTATGCAAATATCAGGGACAGAATGAACTAATGATTTGGCCTACACCTGTAGATCAGACTGCGGTTGGCTTTCAAGCTGAGAGCTGGTTGTATATAGTCTGGTTTTGGAAACCGTTAGGGAAGGAGGCGGTTAGACATATCTAGAGACGTGAATGATATCGCTGTGTATGAAGGACATTTACGGAACAGGAACAGTGATGGATACAGATTTCACCTCGTCCTCACCTGCATCTCGGCTGTTTATTTTCAAATCGTAGGCCCCTTAATGTTTGAGTTTAGAAATAGATTTTTGTCAGTGGGGTTCAATTGCACTGTGCTCTTTCCTATTCAAACTCGTCCCTCTACTAATGACTGCGTTTCATTTAAGTTTTGGCATTCACCACACATAATTCTGTGGAGTATGACAACACCCTGCTAAGAGCCTTCGACAATTCATCAGTGCACGTCCAAACTCTCAACCAGTTTGACCAATAACAGTGTAAACCGGGCTATATCGCATTCGTCGCGTTAACACTTATCCTTCTTCCCCGGGAACATTATGTCTAGTGGAACGAAGATCATTGATTTTAGACGTTATTTTACGTATTAAACACGAGTGAAAGTGGACAATAACTTTTAGTAGTAGATAGCCGTGAACAATTTCCTGAGTAACGTAACTGGCGGGTTTCAGTTACGAAACAAGGTTTCAAGGGAGCTGCATTTTATCATGTTCTCAAACTCCGAATTGCTTGATTATACGGAAATGCATGTTTCACCCTAAGCAGTAAAGTTATTTTGACTGTCAAAACCTGCTACTCGTGAGTAACATGTGTATTCGTAAATATCTTTATCCGAAAAGATTCCAACCCATCGGCGGCTTGCCTGCACGATTGACGCAGTTGATAGCAATTAGGTAACAGACAGCTAATAAATATCATGTTCAAAACAAACAAATGAGTTCTCATTAATTATGGTCATTGAGGACAAATGAACGTTGCTGATGATCTTTCAGATGTACTTATTATTTCGATAGCAACGTAATTTAGGTTAATGTGAATGAAGATTTACAGTAATTTAAAAAATCATGCTCAGTATAGGGTCAACAACACGTTATCCAAAGCGTCTGTTTAACAAACACGAAAAATTCTCCGAACGACAGCATGCTGCAGTAATAATGAGCTCCGTCTTAACTGGAAACCTGATTTAGTATTTCTTTCGAATGACAATATTCAGACAAATGGTTTGTAAACATTTGACATTCAACAAACCTCAGCGGCTGAATTTTCTGTACTTATAATGTCATTATTTGTGCCACTGGCGTCGTTGCAGTGGGATCGAGCACAGAAATATATGAACGGTTTGTTTCAATCGAAACAATTTAGTCTAGCAATGCTAGACCCTTTGCCCGGAGAGTTACATACTGACCTATAAGTCACAGCATTTGTTCTACTCATTTTAAGACTAATTCAAGCAGTGTAATTATGCCGTCAGATGCGGTTCTTCCAAAGAAGTGGATGCCAAAACGCGTTGAAAACACGCCTAGCGAATGTCACTCTGGGTGACCGAATTTCGGAATCAGACTGCTGGGTGGCGGCTATAGTTCATTCCCGCTCTGAACTGAAATTGCCGTTCAACTGTTGTCGTTATAATTTTCAATGCTTCTGCGATCCCGAACGTGTGTTTTTCTCCTTTTCAGAAGTTTGTTGCGAAAATCCTGTGTGATGCAAACATACCTTTACTTATCGCTGATGCTAATACGTTATCAATGTCATTCAGTTTTCACATTCGAACTAACACGGATAAATGTGATCTTTTCCATTTTGATTAATGTGTTCGAGTAATACAAACAGATTGCATAGTTTCTATCATAACAACAACGTGAACGGGAAGCCAACAAATTGTATTTTGTGCAAAAAATATTTCATGATCCACTAATCGCATCGTTCAAGTTCGTGTAGAAATACCTTCAATTGTAATGCGTTTGAGGTTACAACTAGTTGAATTATCTTTCATAACGTTTAACTGGATTGTTAGGCAAGCTGTTGCGTCCTAGATCAGTGTATTAACAGGGGTACGTATATTATATATATATATATATATATATA
>QNGE01003494.1:72695-82924 GCA_008508345.1 Paragonimus westermani
AAAAAAAAACCGTTTCATGTTATTGCAAATTTGGTACTGACGAGTCAATACGAAATGCTTGCATCTACCAGTTTTCGTGTTCTAACAGTTTTGTTCAAACTTCTGAAGGGAATGAACTGTTTCAGACTGAGCGGTAACTGAAAGTTGATGACAAGCGATGATTACGATTTGATGATCATTCCGCATCAATAAAATCGAAAATCAAAGCTCTGTTTGGACCAGATTATTTTCACCAGAACCTATGCGCTAGACCGTTAACTTATCAATCTCATGTATGTCACGGAAATCTAGCTGTGACGAAAATAGTTAAAGTTAAGCCAGCTAACCCCTGTAGTCAGCGTTTACAGACAATTGTGTTCGCAACTTGCTGTTGCAGCATTGAATTTGACCAATAGAAATCCAGCATACTCATCAATTAGCCATCCCGCTGCACCAAGCTATTCACATATTACAGTGACCAAAACAGATCGATAGCGTCGAGTGCCAGTGAAAAGATCGATCAAACCGGAAATGGTTATGTGCTTCTTTCAATTCGTCGTGTTGTCTGTACTCGGATCGTCAGTAGTAAATTGTAGTAAACCAACTGTCCTACACTGCTCGAGGAATGTGTGATTTATACGGTATAATTGGTTCTCACATTCCAAAACAGTAAGCTCCAATAGCCAGACCAGAGGTTTGGAAAGAAGGTTGACTGCTGCGATCATTCATTGCATGCCATGCGCACGAACTAAAGTTGACGGTAATCGACCATTATAGTGCGTTAACTTCGTTCAGAACAGAAACACTCCTTGATAAATGACACCCACGTTTCTATTAGTTAACAGTGAAACTATTGTACTGAGCAGGGGCGATCGCATTATAACACTCATGCTACTACTCAGTAGTCACGCGGAAGCCTGTATTTGGGCAATGAAGTAACCTGAGAAAGATACAAGGAGAAACTTTGGAATGCACCTTGGCATGAAATGGCTTTCTTTCCGAACGTGAACTGGGCGCTGACAACCGTAGCAACCGTTACGCCTTTGGATCAATCTTATATGTGAATAAGTTTGTTTGTTGTGGTGTTGAAGTGCTTACCTCATGTGTTGAGTTTCCGGATAGACAATCTACGCCATCCACGATCTTGGCTTACAACACTGGTAGACGGGCGTGAGGCTGTTCTGTCCCTAACACCGGTGTTACAGGTTCGAACCAGAGCTTCTATGTGAACCTGTTAAAGCTAAACAAATAAGAAGCAGTAGTGAAGGTTCGGGGATTAAGATTATCTCAAAATTGAACACTACCCACATCTGATCGTAGCCTTCGCAATCAGATGAGCGATTTGGCTAGCCCACTTCGAAAGGAAACACCAGACTCTAATTTCTCTCTTATTGAAGCAGATCAATACTGCATATTCTTGTCCTGATAGGAGTTTCCACTCTGACCCTCTTGCTTTTGAGAATAGCGTGTTAACCTCAGCGCCATCAGCCTCACAATAGACGTGACCGAATAATCAAATTCAAACGCTTAACCACAACCTTGTATGAATAGTGTGCAGCTTGCCCGATCATTTCGGAAGCAGAACGACCAGAATCACTGTTCTATCCAGTCGATAACCCTGTGATCAGGTCTTATCAGGTAGGTGGAAATTACTGTCTTCAGTGAATATACTGAGCATGGTTTGAATCAGTGGTGAAGGATCGGGGATCGGGGTTATTTCAAAATTGAATACCGTCTACAATTGACCACAACCTTTGCATTTGAGAGAAACTCGAGTCCAGTGTTTCCGTTCAAAGTGGACTAGCCGAATGGCTTATCTGAATGCAAAGGTTGCGATCAAGTGTAAGTGTTAATCAATTTTGGAACAATAGTTCAAGAGTCTGAACTTGGTAGAATGCGTTCGAAAAACATAAAGCGACACTTGGGTTTTGAATGTCCAACAAAAATTACTCACTGACTGTTTAACTATAGAAAAGAAATGTGACACATTCGGGCAATGAAACACACGATCTTGCCGAAACTGCGATTAAAGCCGGAAAGAAAACAGCTTGCGTTTCCACGCTTTTCTCACTAGAATTAACGTGTTCGGAGAGCAGCAGTATGTTGCAGTAAGAAATTGTAGTATTACCAACTACTAAATCAAACTTTCACCCAGGAGGCTTTGGTAATTTACGACAGGCTAGGTTTCATGCAGTGTACCTTAAAACCGTAGGACAGCCTGATTTTTGTTCGAGCGTGGACAGGTTCGCTTTTGTTAGCACTGCAGTATTGAATCAAGAGGTCAAAAGCGATATCGTAAGTGAGCCGTGTATTCTTCATGCAGAGTTCAGTTGAAATGTCAGTTATTGACGTCTCAATTGCTGGTTTGTTTGCTATCATCAGCTAACAGAATGACGTTAACCTATAGGGTACTAACCATTAATATAGTTATTCTGAAAACCTACGAACTGTAGTCAATTTTGCCCTGCAGGAATGTTGACGAGAGTGCAAACGATGAAGTTTGGACAGTACGAGATTTGCAAGATTTAAAGGTAGATCATAACACTAATTAGTGTGAACCTTTAACAAGTATAACAATTGTAGACCGGCCTTACCACGTTTGAGAAGCTATTCCTGACTACTCCAGTTACGTGATACTAGAGAAGAACAAGCTGCAATAAAAATCATACTCGTCGTAAGTATTTTCACTTCTCCTTGCACTCAAAAATACGGGTCGACTTACTGAAGATTCTCGAACGTCTAGCATAAATTTATAACAGTAAGACAGGCTATGTGTACAGCTCAGTATCAAAATTAGCAAGTCAAAATAAACATTGCCCAGTTAGGTGATATTCAAATGATCACACTGTACCTCTGTTTTTTAATTGACATACGTTATGCGCTAATATCTCGTCTTAAAAACGTGCACTTTAACTTGATTGAGTCCGATAGACTGAACATAATCATTCGGACGAGAATAAGTAACGAGAACAGCAACATGGCAAACGCCATGTGAATATTCGATATCTCAAAATGGTCGAAACAACCAGAGTTGATCATCAACTTGAGTTCAGTTCAGTTTCCGAACAACCCCGATCAAACCACTACTGTCTCCGGATGCTCAGATCAATGTTCAGTCGAATGGTCAATATTAAATGGAATATGTGGGTTACCATTACAAACAAACAATCATGTACTCCTCCACATAGTTACCCCCAATAAGCCTGCAAAATCCATCCTACACAAAACTACTTTCAGCTGCTCACCAACAAATTGAATAGCTGTGAATGGCTAGTGACAAGCGGAGTCACCGAATTCCGTAGACAATCAGGTCAGAAGACATTCAGTCAGAGGGTGGTGATATTGTCGGTAGTGGATGCACGTGTTACATGTGTCCACCATGACTCGCGAGTCTGTTCGTGTCAATTGGTTCAAACCTGTTCAGTCTCCACACGACACACGAAGAGTTTCAGCCAAAACATCGTTGAGATTGATAGCGATAGTTTTTATTGTTGATGACAGTCACACTCCGACACAAGTGAAGCAGTGTTGACAAACGTGACAGGACATTCTGAACAGTCCCACTGGTTGTCGCTGACGAACCGTATTTATTTGTTGTGTCGAGAATGATTGCTTTAGAAACAGGTTTAGGAAACCGTTTCTGATTGTTTCGATTAATGTCCTGACAGAGACAATGTGGTTTTCCCCCAAGGTAACCGGCTTAGTGCCAACATACACTGGACTAAACGTACACAGTCGATGATTTCTTTGATTTGCTGGAGACTACAGTTTCGAATGTTTGGTTGAACACTGGTGGTGTTTGTGGTCGTGATGGGCTACAGTGGAAGGATGATCAACTGAATTGTGGCTCGTTATTTCTCGCCGCAGCCTGACCCACGCAAATGAATCAATATTCTTTCTCCAGCGAATCCTGAATGGCGCTTGACAGAAACATACATGAACTGAAGTGGCATTCATATCCACTTTAAACACCTAATGTAGTTGAAAGTGGAGACTGCTGACCTATTTATCAGTGTGAATGAAAGGCAATTACTAATTTCATAGCAAGATTCGTTCTTCAGGTTATTCTCTATTCATTTCAGTAATTGTTTGTTTGATACTTTATGAGATAAGATGTTTTAAAACACTGGCTCTATAGTCTGATTAGGATGTCGTCTGCAAATGATCGTAGGGTTTTGCTCAGGCACAGTTTCAAACCAGGTCCGTTCGAAAATAGTTCTGAATGCGAGGTCCACTTTCTAATCGAACCTTGTTAGTTACGTTGATTCTCACCACGACAGACGTATGAGCCCCGGTGCACATACTGATGAGACAACGTTGCTAGCTAGAGTGTCAGTGGCTTTGCGACCTACACGAACAAATTATCATACCTAAACGCTCAGCCACTTTCTTATGTGAGAAGCGCGTATCGTAAAATTATCGATTGTTATTGACCGGACAACGTTACCGTTACTCACCAGTGATTGTGTCTGAAAGTGTGTTGTTGGCTGTGTGTAGTGAGGTTGGTGAGATGCAATAAATAACGTGTTGGCCTTACAAACGCTTTCGCTTGTGGTAAACGTCCGGTTAGAGCACAAATGCACACTAACGCTGCATTTTGACAAAAGCAAAGCTCAAGCCAGACAGTTCGGTTCAAAGGGCGCTTGTCACCAAATCCAGCTTAATGTAAATTCTGTGACTAAATGTGAGTTTCCGTACTATGATCATGCTGTTTTTGCAGGTGACTATCTCAGATCCCATTGGAATTCGGCTGACGTGTGTAATGAATAGGTGGAGGAGGCAAGCGACATAAATTCAGAACGAGCCATATTGCACCTTTACACCAGGGGACGTAATTGCGTGGTCACTTTAACGTTCGACGAAACTTATAAATCAGTAAGTCGTTGGAAATAACTTTCCGCCACGAGCAAATAACTCGTAAATAAAAGTGGTCTAATCTTTCGAACTTTTTCTACAGAAAACAAACCACGGACAAAATAGGAGTGCCCACTGCCCCATAACCGTACAGCCACCATATGTATCATAACATTACGTTACATAAATCCTATGCAGTTCTGCCAGTTTGACTGGGTACTTTAACAGTTCGACTGGCTGAAGCTACCTGGATGGATTCCAGTGGCTTTTGATTCACTGTTTCACGTCTAATTTAAGAGAATCCACCAGTTCGGCTCTCGAACACTAAGCTTTGTATGCATGTTTGCTAAGTTACTAAGCCCCGTTTGTTATTCTCACAACTGAGCTAAAAACGTACCGTACGTGCTCAAAACTACAACATTTGGAGAAGTTCTCACCACCTCGTGATGAACTGCGGGTTACTCCTGCCTTTATATTATGGGAAAACTCTTACTGTTTGCCAGATTGCTATATTCAAGGGCATCAGAGCCTCATCGTTTCAATATGGGTCGACGTTTTACTGACTACTCGTCCCGGTTACTTCACTTGCAACATGGGCTAACACTGCCCTCATATTATCGACAAGAACCTTACATCAGCGCGTTAGAAGAAGCACATTTTCCGCTTTTGAAGTACACAGTGGTAGCGTCTATGTCTAACAGGTCTGTCAAAAAAGATTTCTCATCAACGAAACAAATTAGAGATTATTGTTTAATCGTTAGTTTGAACTTTTCGTTGACTGATTCAAATGGTTCTATTTTTTATGTTCCACCCATGAGCTATCTTAAGCAACATCCGCAATGTGGACATTGAGTTCACGTATCTAATTAAGCTCCCGACCCGTTGTGTGACAAGGTAAGTTAACCAAAATAAGTTCGTTGGTCGTTTACTAGTTTGGTCTGTATTTTTCCTTCCATTTTCTCAATTAAAAATTGCAAGCTTCTCTGAAAGCACGGTGTCTTTAGGAATACCTTAACAGATTCAGTATGCCTACTAATTGGTTTTATTTCGCAAAACGTCAGCTCACCATATCATGAAGTGATGTGGTCATAGCAACTATGAAATCAAGTGCTGGGCTCCTACGGCTTGATCAACTACCAGTTAATTTACTTTCAATTAGACCGTAAGCAATTTAACACCTATGATATTCGTCAAGCCACAGAGTACACGCGACTGACAATACAGCTTGGGTTTGTATGAAAGACTGACTTTGGGTTTCTGCTTCATTCTAGCAGCTCCATTTCCGACCTGAGGTGTTCGCGTGACTTTGTTATCACTGTTCCTCCAAATTTGTACGTGCGTTATTTATAACTTGGGTCATTCACAATGAAAGTTAACCTCCTAGATTTTATTAAAAGCTCGTGGGAATTAAGGTTCGATTTCGATTCGATGTTGGAAAAAAGCTGATGCACCGTTATCACCACATAAACAACACAACTAAATATATGCGTTGATGCCACAATAACTGGTAAGGAAGATGATTGTAGGCAGTAGTGAGTAGGTTAGAGGTAAACGTCAGTTAGCAGATGNCCGGCCGTGGCAAGGATATGCACTACTGACGAGCTCTAATGAGAGCGAAACTCGAGTCTAGTGCTTCTTTTCGAAAGAGGCTGACTGGAAAGTCTATCTGAATGCGAACGCTGCGATCAAATGTGAGTGATGGTCAACTTGGAAACTTCCGGAGTTGTCGAACCACAACGTTCTAAGACGCACATTACAATCCAGCACACACGACTTGAAAATGATCCAGAGTTTGGATATAAACTTTATTCTAGTGATGTTTTTTAGGAAGACAGTTAATCTGAATGCCAAAGTTGAGATCAAATGCAAATGACGTGAAATGCAAATCAACCAACTCTCGGATTACCTGTAACAGGCAGTCCGGATGTTCTGGACTCGATTACTCGTTATACTCGTGTACAAACATTTTGCAACTTGAAGACGCTGTGGAAAGCGTTCATCTGAAGGAGAGGTCCACTCACAATCATGTAAATGGAAACAACATGAACAGACGTAAACCAAAACTCCAATAAGACGTGTACATGAATCACACAATCCAAAAACCGAGATGGCGTCAACAACACGGTACCATGCTGCGTTACACAACCCGTCAGTTATTTAAGACACTATTTGGGTGCGTGGTGGAACCGGACATTTCGATTTGGTCCAGAAATCCTAGGCAAAGGTTACCAATTAGAGTTAACAGGACAGTTACTGGGTCTTCTGTCCATGCCGTAAGGAAATCTAACCATTATTCTCGGGCGAATATCACTAAGCCTTTGCGTATAATAATTCCCCGGTGTCTAATGTGGGATCAGTGATGCAGTAGCCCACACAGTTGTCTCAGGAAGGCGTGGCCGGGGTTCTAGTCCCGACCGTGCCAAGGATGTACACTACTGACGTGTTCTAACAGGAAGGAAACTCGAGTACAGTGCTACTTATTTGAAGTGTCTGACTGGGAATTCTATGAGGAAGCAGATGAGAGTAATTGTTAGTTATACTCACTTTGTACCCTTTTACACTGGGAAGTTGCGTCTAAGCGGATTTAGGTGGCATTTCACTAAAACATCCACACTACGCCTTGGATTCGAATATGTTCAGGTATGCAGCAAGTGCACTTACAGAGAATGACGGAATCCTTACTTCAAGGACAACTCGGTTAAGATGAAAAGCATAGTACAATTCGACGATGCTTGGCGGGCAGTAGTTGTTAAGTTCTTTTTCTGGATTTGATTGTTACAGGGAAATAAGGAGTCTACTAGGAGAGGGACATCCTAGTTTGTCTGTCCCTGGGAAGAACTTAAATTATGAGCTTAACTTTAAAAACATGACAGCGCCAAATTACATGAAGAACTAATTACACACTGATGCGTAAAGCAACTGGGTATAACAGCAAGGGGAGCGCAACTGATAACTTCAGAAGGGCATTTACGCTAGAAATGACCAGAGCCTGTTTGTGGACAAAGAAACTATTAATGAGAGAAATTGTGGACTGATCTTGAGCGAGATCCGAACGACTTCGTATACACTGGGAGCACACTGCGGATATTCGGGAAGTAGCAAAATTCAAAATCGGAATTGAATAATAGAAGTCCAAATCTCGTAAAGTCTGGTAAGAATGCAGCCTCTCCAGCGGAAGTAGACAGTGATGGGCTTGCTGGGGTCGGACCAGGCAGGTGTTTAATTAGTAACATGCCCTGGAGAGTTACGTATGTAGAATCCAGAAAAAAAGAAATCAAATTTAGCCGAGTAAAATTCGTAGAAGTTTAAGAATAAAATATGAAAAGCATGGTATTGGAAGGGATGAAAACTGGTGCATTTGACAGGCTTTATTCTGAAAATGATTTAGGTCGATGCGCATATGATTACTGAACATTTTATAACCCTGCCGGGGTAGTCGGTCCCCTGGATCGCTTGGTGGATTCCATATGAGACAATGGGACGGGTGGGTAACAGAGTCCAAATGTGAAATTTCCGAGCTCCTGGTATGACTTTGTAGCTTAGCTGGTAGACCGCTTGCCACGCTGAGGCCTGTGGTGTCTGTCGTTGGTTGAAATCCAACCAAAGGTCTAACTTTTCATAGTTGGGCCGTATTTAAAATTTACAATTCGATATGATCGTCCGGTATGCAACATTTCACTTGCAATGAAGCACGGAAGCAGCAGCATGTAGAAACCGAAAATAAGAGGTAAATTTCGTCGAATAAAAGGTAACATAAGGTATAAGACCGGATGAAGTCCACGGTTCACTCATTCCAACCAGAAAGGAGTAGCTCATTCTACATACATTGTAACCGAATGCATACAATACGCCCGTGAGTATGAATCAGTAGATTTGGTTTTTCTCATGCGTTCAAGTTACAGTTATAATATATTGTCATTTTAATATCAAATGCTTTGTTTCTACTCTAGCTTGAACAGCTACACAGTCATACCTTATTACTATCCGAGCATAATCGATTGGACAAAATGGATAACTACATCTGTGTCAACCAGTTCCTGATGTTCGAAAATATGACAATCCTCGCCATATTTCAGTTGATACTCACTTCTTGTAGGAAATAAAACAACCGTCGAAGTAATTAGCATGAAAGTGTTTGGTTTGACTAAATTAATGATAACGCACATAACACGATAACGTTATACGCCGCTATCCACTCGAACTTTTAAGACTACCTTCCGTGTTATAAGATAGGCGAAAAATTCATTGAAAAATGTTAGACGTAACCGTTTTGATAGTCCTTGTGCGAACGTAAGTGTGTGATTTGAATCGTGAGTTTGTAAACCATGGTGAGAATACCAAGGGAACGATGTTGCCAAAAATACAGACAGTGTTTGTCAAAAGTCAAACAACCAAACGGAAAGAGAGGGGTGCTGGGTCAAAGCAGAAGGCAAGTTATTGAGCTACCAAATACCTACTGATCAGAGATAAAACTGAGTTCAGTCGGGAAATAGATATAGAAACAACCCCGCTTAGATAGTAACAATCAGAAGACAGTAGGCATGAATGCCACATAAAGTCTCGTGGATTTCAGCATATATATTCCACAATTATTTAAAAAATTCCGACACTAATGCTCTTTTGTGGGTCAGCTTGTGACGAGAAATAACGAGCCACAATTCAGTTGATCATCCTTCCACTGTAGCCCATCACGACCACAAACACCACCAGTGTTCAACCAAACATTCGAGACTGTAGTCTCCAGCAAATCAAAGAAATCATCGACTGTGTACGTTTAGTCCAGTGTATGTTGGCACTAAGCCGGTTACCTTGGGGGAAAACCACATTGTCTCTGTCAGGACATTAATCGAAACAATCAGAAACGGTTTCCTAAACCTGTTTCTAAAGCAATCATTCTCGACACAACAAATAAATACGGTTCGTCAGCGACAACCAGTGGGACTGTTCAGAATGTCCTGTCACGTTTGTCAACACTGCTTCACTTGTGTCGGAGTGTGACTGTCATCAACAATAAAAACTATCGCTATCAATCTCAACGATGTTTTGGCTGAAACTCTTCGTGTGTCGTGTGGAGACTGAACAGGTTTGAACCAATTGACACGAACAGACTCGCGAGTCATGGTGGACACATGTAACACGTGCATCCACTACCGACAATATCACCACCCTCTGACTGAATGTCTTCTGACCTGATTGTCTACGGAATTCGGTGACTCCGCTTGTCACTAGCCATTCACAGCTATTCAATTTGTTGGTGAGCAGCTGAAAGTAGTTTTGTGTAGGATGGATTTTGCAGGCTTATTGGGGGTAACTATGTGGAGGAGTACATGATTGTTTGTTTGTAATGGTAACCCACATATTCCATTTAATATTGACCATTCGACTGAACATTGATC